>CANJKZ010000813.1:3207500-3267500 GCA_947471745.1 Closterium sp. Naga37s-1
TAGCCTTGGAACCGCACTCGGCCGCACTCTACCGCACTCGACCGCACTGGACTGTGCTAGACCGAGCTCAACCACACTAGACCGCACTAGACCATTACCCAATCGTACCCGACCGCACCTAGTTGCTCTGCCATTTCTAGCTCCTGCCATGGCGTCCGCTAGGGTTCTGCAGCAGCAGGGCCAGCCGCAACGATTCATCGAAGGCACCACCTTTCCGCTCCTAACCATCCCCAACCGTAGATTTCTCGCGCTTGAAACGTCAACCTTGCCAGCAGACGGAGAACTAGAACCAGAAACAGAAGCAGAAGCAGAGGCAGAAGAAGAAGCAGGAGAAGAAGAAGAAGCACCGACGCAGACAATTCCCGACGAAACGGAAGAAGAGGCAAACGCGCATTGCGCACGATACCTGCGCACCCCTGGAGTTCGTGCATATGATGACCTCTGGCACCAGCGTCTTGGCCACCCCTCGCGCCAAACCTTCAACAACTGCCTCACCGCCAAGGTTTTTCTTCCAGGCGCTCTACTGCGCCCCGACGGTTCCGAACCACGCAGCACCTCGCAGCCACAAACATGCACTGTCTGCCCTACAGCTGCCTTTTCACACCAAGCCTACCCCTCACTCGAGCCAAGCACCAACCGCTACAAGAAGCTGCACAAGGTGTATGGTAACTTACTTGTCGTCGGCTATGGCGGGACCAATGACGAAAGCTACACCCTCACCTTCGTGGAAGCAAACTCACGCTCTGTTTGGGTAGCGAACGTTGGCACTCGCGCGAAGGCACCCGAAGAGTTTCGAAACTGGCTGGCTCATACGCAGCGACAATCGGGAAAGAAGCTGAACATATGGCAGACGGACGGCGCAGCAGAATTTCGCAGCAACGAACTGCAGAGCTTTCTCACGGAGAAAGGAATCCTCCCACATCTCGCTCCCCTACGCCCATCAGCAGCAAGGTGTCGCTGAGCGCATCAACCGCACTCTCATGACAAAAGTGCACACACTCCTGAAGCAGTCCGGCCTCCCCATCAAGTACCGGCCGCACGCCATGCACCACACCGTAATACTGCACAACCTTCTGTCCACCACCGCCAATAGAGGAAACCTCTCACCTCATGTGAAGTGGACCGGGACCAAGGGCGACACTTCCGTGCTGCGGGTCTGGGGTTGCATGGTTCAATACAGGCCGACTTCTGCTACCATCGGCAAGTTTAACGACCGCGCGCGCTTGGGGATTCACCTTGGGATATGCTACGAATACAAGGGTTGGTTGATCCTGGACCTAGACACCAACAAGATCGTGTCAAACTATATTTATATAGTTTCTTTATGTTAGTCTAGGTGTTGTACATTTTGTTACACTTGTGCTAGAACTATTCTTAGGGTTTGCTATATCTTGTTTGTTCCTTCATTCCTTAGTCAATTGATTACGCTAGTTAGTTCTTGACATGGTATAGAGCTAAGCGATCCGATGGGCCCACCGCTCCGTGGCCAGACCTAGCTCATAGCGCCCTAGGGCCCGAAGCGCCCCGCCATCGCAGTAGCCCGCGCGTCACCTGTTTTCTGCCCTGCGCGTCACTCGTTTTGCCCCTCGCGTCACCCGTTTCTGCCCCGCGCGTCACTCGTTTGTGCCCTGTGCGATTTGCCCGCCAGCCCACTAGCGCGCGCCAGACCTGCACGCGCAGCCCTAAACGCACGCGCAGCCGCGCGTACGTACGTCGCAACCGTACGCGAGTAGAGGAGGAGCCCACTACCCGCGCCCGTTGTCTCACCCGTCACCGCTGGCTTTGCCTCTTCCCACCGCCTTGACTACGCCGCTCACTTGGTGAGTGGCCCTGCTTGTTCTCCGTCCTCTGGGGGTGCTCCTGTCTTTCCCCTAGAGGTCCTCGAGGACAGGCAGTTCGAGCTTGGTTTCCTGGCGGCCGCAGTTCCTCATCTCTGCGCCATGTTGCTTGCCCCTGAGGGGGATCCAGACACCCTTGACATCCCGATCCCTCGCACTCACGCCGAGGCGGTCTCAGGACCCTGGGCTTCGTACTGGATAGTAGCTGAGGAGGCAGAGATGGCATCTTATAGGTCCACAGGCACCTACGTCGACGCCGTCCCACCACCTGGGACGAACGTCGTCAGTGGCATGTGGCTCTACAAGGTGAAGCGGCCGCCTGGAGCACCACCGATGTTCAAGGCGCGTTACGTGGTGAGAGGTTTCAGTCAGCGGGAGGGGGTCGACTTCTTTATTACCTTTGCTCCCACCCCGAAGATGACCACTCTTTGGGTGTTACTGCATCTTGCAGCCCAGCGCGACTACGACTCCTTGGACTTCTCCACAGCGTTCCTTCAGGGAAGCCTACACGAGCAGATCTGGCTTCGTTGCCCGCCTGGATTCACTGGCTCTTTCCCTCCTGGGACCCTGTGGCAGCTGCGTTGACCAGTCTACGGCCTGCGCCAAGCTCCCCGGGAGTGGCACGACACGCTTCGCACGACTCTTGCAGCGCTTGACTTCTTTCCGTCGTCTGCTGACCCGTCACTCTTTGTCCGCCGTGGCTCGACCCTGTTTTTGTTTTTGTTTTTGTTGTTGTTGTTGTTTTTTTTTTTTTTTTTTTTTTTTTTACGTTGACGACCTAGTCTTCGCCACTCCCGACCGACGCGCACTGGCCTCCGTGAAGGAGGAAATGCAGAGGAGACACACGTGCACTGACCTTGGTGATCTGCAGCGCTACCTCGGCCTGCAGATCACCAGGGACAGGGCAGCTCGCACCATTACGCTGACTCAGTCGCATATGGTCGAGCAGATCCTCACGCGGTTTCGCTTCCCGTTTTCCAAGGTACAGCTCACCCCTCTTGCTGTGGATCATGGGCTCACGGCTCCACCTTCGGACGAGTCATTTGAGTTAAGTGGTTCGTATCCTGAGCTGGTGGGTTGTCTCATGTACCTGATGACCTGTACTCGCCCAGACCTAGCTTACCCTCTTAGCGTCCTTGCGAGCTTTGTTGCGCCTGGGAGACACCGACCTCCCACTGGTACGCTGCTAAGAGGGTGGCAAAGTATGTGGCGAGTACATCAGGCATGGGACTTGTCCTTGGAGGGAAGCAGCCAGTTACATTCACAGTTTTTTCGGACTCGTCGAGGGCCGACGACGCTGAGTCGCTGCGGTCTATACAGGGTTACTGCTTCAGCCTTGGGACCGGAGCTGTTTCGTGGAGGTCGACTCGGGCGTCGTCCGTCTCCAGTTCCAGCTATGAGTTAGAGGTGTACGCTGCAGCCATGGCCGTCCAGGAGATTTGCTGGCTGTCTTTCCTACTCGTAGACCTTGGAGAGCGGCCTCGCTCTCCCCCAGTCCTGTTCGCCGACAACAGGTATGCCGTCCTGTTGTGCGAGGAGCCCCGACTGGTTGGGAAGGCGAAGCACATCTAGCTCCGTTACTTCCTTCTGCAAGAGCTGCAGCAGCGTGGCCAGGCACTCGTGCGACCTGTGGTCTATGAGGCCAGCACTGCAGATATCTTCACCAATGCGTTGCCGCCTTGTGACCACCAGCGTTTCTGCACCCAACTGGGCCTTGTGCCTGCCAGTCCTCACTTGCGTACATAGAGATGCTTGTCTTGCTTGTCTTGTACTCTTGCATCTCTTATACTTGCTATATACTTGCTTGTGGACTGGCCATGTGGTCTCTTGCTTGTTCTCGGACTTTGTGGTGATCTTGAGATCCACCCTGAGATTTGTTTTGTTATTGTGGACTGGTCTTGTGACCGTTGGTTGTTCTTGCTGACTGGGCTTGTGTCCCTTGCTCTCAGACTGCGTGGTGATCTTGAGATCCACCCTGAGATATGTGTTGCCTTCCACAGGACTGTCGTCATCTAGACTATGGGGGTGTGTCAAACAATATTAATATAGTCTCCTTATGTTAGTCTAGGTGTTGTACATTTTGTTAGAACTATTCCTAGGGTTTGCTATATCTTGTTTGTTCCTTCATTCCTTAGTCAATTGATTACACTAGTTAGTTCTTGACAGATCGCACCTACGCGAGACGTTCTCTTCTGCAAACGCCTCACCCTCGCACGTTACCTTGAAGACTGGCAAGCCTACGCGAACAGCGGTAGAAGCTCCGCCTCTCCAGAAAATGAGGTAGCTGCCACGGATCTCGACCACGACCCCACTGATGAACAACCCATCGTTCCTCCTCGCCCGCGCAACGACGACGGTGACGATAATGACGACAGCGTGCCCGGACCCTCACGTCGCCACGACCCCGCAAGCAGCGCTCCGCTCGCACACGAAAGCGACGACGACGACGTGGTTGAAGTAACTACTCAGGAGCAGCACTGTGCTGCGAACGTTACGGGCCTACAACTACTCGGCCTACACACCGCCACGGCCACCGCTCCGCGCGCCGTCGAGCCTAAGAACCCACGATAGGCCCTGACCGGCCCTCGCGCCAAGGAGTGGCGTGCAGCCATGGACGCAGAGCTACGGGCGCTGGAATCACGGGACACCTGGGTCCTAGTCGATTGTGCAGCAATGGAGGGGAGGAGGGTGCTATCCGGAAAATGAGTTTTTTTTCGCCTTAAAATTGCCGCCGACGGGACTATCGAGCGCTTCAAGGCGAGGTGGGTCGTACGCGGGTACGACCAGCGCCACGGGATCGACTTCGATCAAACCTTTTGCTCCCGTGAGCCGTCACACATCAGTGAGGATTCTACTCGCTATCACCGTCGCTAAGCACCTACCACTGCGGCAGATCGATGTGAAAAATGCGTTCTTGTTCGCGCTGGTCGATGCGACCATCTTCGTGGAGCAACCACATACCTACGGGGAAGGAGACCCAAGGGTCTGCTAGCTGAAGGAATCCTTCTATGGGATTAAACAGGCGCCGCGACTCTGGCAGTAGCATCTGCACAAGATACTGCTCGAGATCGGCTTCAAGCAGCTGCCGCACGACCCGGAGATGTACCGCCTTCACTTCAACGGCGACTACACCCTCCTGACAGTCTACGTCGACGTCCTGCTGTATACAGGAACCAGCAATGTGCTCCTCGACCAGTTTGAAAAGAATATGGCGCAGCGCGTCGATATCACCACTCAGTTCCTGGGACTCAACATCACTTACGCGCCAGAAGCAATTCACCTGTCAGCTTCTAAGTACGCGCGGGAATTGGGCGAGCGATTCAAGGTTACACCCGCACCGCTCTCAACTCCCTACCGCTTGCCCAACTCCAGCTACAAACTGGACAACAAACCGCTGTCACTAGCAGGACTCCATCTCTACCAGCAGCAGTTGGGCTGCCTACTGTTCGCCTCTGTCACC
The DNA here is from genome assembly GCA_947471745.1 of Closterium sp. Naga37s-1. Taxonomy (NCBI): domain Eukaryota; kingdom Viridiplantae; phylum Streptophyta; class Zygnematophyceae; order Desmidiales; family Closteriaceae; genus Closterium; species Closterium sp. Naga37s-1. The sequence continues at coordinate 3,212,799 of CANJKZ010000813.1, forward strand.
TGCCGACCCGACCTCTTGTACAACGCCAGCCAGCTGGCACAGTACTCACGCAAGCCAGTGGCAGAGAATCAGCTGGATCTGGAGCGCGCCCTGCAGTACTTCATCTTCGCAGCGCTGCTTCGGTCGCCTGACTGACGCCTGGCGTGCCCAGTTTCCTGACGGCGCTGAGCTCCCTCGCTGGGGTGATCTGCTTAACCAGAATGTTGCTATCTTTGATCTTGATTTCGATGCTATCCTTGCTGCCATGTATGCTGTGACTGATAGTGCTGAGGGTGACTGTTACCTGTGTGTTCCGCCCGACCCGGGCATTGAGGCTGCTGCTCTAGGTGCTAGTGAGTCTGCTGCTCCAGGTGCTAGTGAGTCTGCTGCTCCAGGTACTAGTGAGTCTGCTGCTCCAGGTGCTGGTGAGTCTACTCTCTCTGAAACTGCACCCACTGAGGCCTTGCACACTTTCACACTTGACTCAGGTGCTTCGCGCTCTTTCTTTCACGACAGCACCACACTCACGCCGCTCAGTCTGCCTGTTGCAGTCTCCCTGGCTGACCCCTCTGGGGGCCCAGTCCTTGCGCACTCCTCCACGGTTTTACCGTGTCCTGCGGCCCCGTCGGGCTTGCTGTCGGGACTCCACCTCCCCTCGTTCTCTACGAACTTGGTGAGTGGAGCTGACCTCCAGGACGTGTGGGTTGACCAGTTCACCCCTGGAGGTCAGCGTGTGACCCACTGCACTTGCTCTCGGACGGGCCGCCACCTGGCCACGTTCACCCGTCGGCCTGGGTCGAGCCTGTACACACTGACTACTGCGTCTCTTCCTGTTACTTCGTCCGGTCAGGTAGCCGCGTCTGGTCAGGTGTTTGCTGCTGCGTCCAGGTCTAGTCCGGCGTCTGCCCCCTGCTCGTGTCGCCCTCTGTCGCACGAGACTCTCCTTTGGCACCACCGCCTTGGTCACCCCTCCCTGCCTCGCCTTCGAGGTATGGCCTCCTGGTTCCTTGTCTCAGGTCTCCCCCCTTCCCTTCCTTCCCTTCCTCCCCTTCCTCCGGGGCCTGCCCCTACCTGTGTTCCTTGTGTTGAGGGCCGGCAGCGCGCCGCTCCTCACTCCTCCGAGTTTCCTCCGACAGAGGCTCCTCTGCAGACTCTCCACATGGACGTGTGGGGCCCAGCCCGCGTCCGTGGACAGGGTCACGAGCGTTACTTCCTGCTGGTCGTTGACGACTACTCGCGTTACACCACAGTCTTCCCCTTGCGCCGCAAGGGTGAGGTCACTGAGGTGTTGATCGACTGGATCCGCGCTGCTCGTCTCCAGCTCAGAGAGAGTTTCGGCTCGGACTTTCCTGTTCTGCGTCTGCACTCAGACAGAGGTGGTGAGTTTTCCTCCGACCTTGTGAGGGCTTTCTGTCGTGCGGAGGGCATCCGCCAGACGTTCACGCTTCCGGCCTCCCCACAGCAGAATGGGATTGCTGAGCGCCGCATTGGTATGGTCATGGACGTCGCTCGTACGTCCATGATCCATGCGGCTGCTCCCCATTTTCTGTGGCCGTTCGCGGTTCAGTACGCTGCGCATCAGATCAACCTTCAGCCTCGTGTCTCCTTGCCGGAGACCACACCTACACTGCGGTGGACGGGGAAGGTTGGCGATGCGTCTGTGTACCGTGTCTGGGGATCTCGAGCTTTTGTCCGCGATACTTCCGCAGACAAGCTGTCCTCTCGTGCTGTTCCCTGCGTTTTCCCTGGCTTCCCCCCTGACGCGCCTGGGTGGCAGTTTTACCACCCCACCTCGCGCCGTGTTCTGTCCTCTCAGGACGTCACGTTTGACGAGTCGGTCTCTTACTACCGTCTCTTTCCCTACTGCACAGCCCCTCTCCCCCCCCCCGCCGCTCTTCCTAGCACCAGGTACTCCTCCAGTAGACCCCCTCCCCCCTCAGGGTCCTGCCCCCTCAGGTGTGTCTCAGGTAGACCCTGTCGAGCCGGTCGAGGTAGCTGTCGACTCTGGTGCTGCTAGGGGTGCTGAGCCTGCGGGTGCGGGGCCTGGGGGTGCTGAGCCTGGGGTTGCTGAGTCTGAGGGTGCGGAGCCTGGGGGTGCTGAGCCTGAGCGTGCTGAGCCTGGGGGTACTGAGCCTGGGGGTGCTGAGTCTGGGGGTGCTGAGCCTGAGCGTGCTGAGTCTGGAGGTCCTCCGGGTGGCTCGTCACGGCGGGAGCCCCCGTCTCCACAGCGGCTGCGTGAGTGGTACGCTCGGCGCTATCGTCGTGCTGCTGTTGCTGGAGCTGCTGGAGGTAATGCTGGAGCTGCCGGAGCCACTGGAGGTGCTGCTGGTGCTGGAGCTGCTGGAGCCGCTGGAGGTACTGCTGGTGCTGGAGCTGCTGGAGCCGCTGGTCCTGGAGGTGCTCGTACTGGAGGTACTGGCGCTGCTGGAGGTCCTGCTGGTGTTGGAGCTGCTGGAGGTGCTGGAGCCACTGGTCCCGGAGGTGCTCGTACTGGAGGTACTGGAGCTGCTGGGGCTGGTGGTGCTACAGGAGTTGGGGCTGGAGGTGCTGCTGGAGCTGGTGCTGCTGGTGGTGCTGCGGGAGTTGGAGCTGGAGACCCTGGAGCAGAGGGTACTGTTGCTGTCTCTGCTGTTTCTGGAGGCGCTGCGCGGCCGCGGCCGTACTACGTTCCGCTTCTTGAGCAGGTTCTTGGCCTACCGCCCTCTACTGGTCCTCCTCCTCCTCACTTACTGAGTCCACCGCCTGTCCAGTCACAGTCGCAGTTACTGCCAGCCTCTCCACTGCCTGGTCCTTCTCCTTACTCTGGACCGACTAGAGGTCTTACAGAGCGTTGTGCGCCTGAGTCTCGTCCTGCGTCGCCTGAGTCTCGTCCTGAGTTGCATGAGTCTCGTCCTAAGTCGCTTGTTCGCGCTGTCCGCACTGGTCGTGTTCCGCGTCAGCGTCCTCCTCCTGTCCCTGGCACTCACTATATGACTCTGCGTCCTTCCACTGCTCCACAGCGTGTCCCTCTGTCATCTCCTCCTGCGTCCTCTCTTCCTGACGCTGAGTCTGACTCCCTTCATGCTGCTAGTCCTACTATCACCCGTTTTCTGGCCACTGTTGTCACTGACCCTTCGTTTGAGTCCACTACTGCGTCTGCTCTAGTTGCTGAGCTTGTTGACTTTGCTGCCGCCTGTCGTCTACACTACGCTGCTAGTCTTGTTGCTGAGTCTGAGTCTGTCTGTCCTCCGTCCGTCGGGGGTGAGTGTGCTCTTAGCACGGACGTCCTTGAGGACAGACAGGAGGAGTTTGAGTGCTTTGCCGCTGCTTTACCTCATCTCGTGTCCATGCTGATTGCCCCTGAGGGAGACCCGGATGCACCAGACATCCCGACCCCGCGCTCTTACGCAGAGGCGATAGAGGGTCCCTACTCCTCTCAGTGGCAGACAGCCATGGACGCAGAGATGGCTTCCTGGAAGTCCACAGGCACCTACGTCAACGACGTTCCCCCACCTGGGGCGAACATCGTCAGTGGCATGTGGATTTTCAGGGTGAAGCGGCCGCCGGGTTCTCCGCCTGTCTTCAAGGCGCGTTACGTTGCACGAGGCTTCAGTCAGCGAGAGGGAGTTGACTTCTTCCAGACCTTCTCTCCTACCCCGAAGATGACCACTCTTCGGGTTCTGCTGCACGTCGCCGCTCAGCGTGACTACGAGCTTCACTCTCTTGACTTCAGCAGTGCTTTCCTATAGGGCAGCCTGCACGAGGAGATCTGGCTGCGCCGCCCACCAGGCTTCACTGGGTCGTTTCCTGCTGGTACCCAGTGGAGCCTCCGGCGGCCAGTCTACGGTCTCCGCCAGGCACCCCGTGAGTGGCACGACACACTGAGGACTACTCTTGCTGCTCTTGGGTTTGCTCCTTCTACTGCTGACCCGTCGCTGTTTCTACGCACCGACACCATTCTGCCGCCGTTCTACGTTCTCGTGTACGTAGACGACTTGGTCTTTGCTACTTCTGACACTGAGGCACTCGCCCACGTGAAGTCGGAGCTGCAGAAGAGACACACGTGCACAGACCTGGGTGAGCTGACAAGCTATCTTGGCTTGCGGATCACCCGGGACAGAGCACAGCGCACCATTACCCTGACTCAGTCACACATGGTGCAGCAGGTCCTTCAGCGCTTCGGCTTCACGTACTCCTCGCCTCAGTCCACTCCTCTGCCTACCGGTCACTCGCTCTCAGCTCCACCTTCGGACGAGTCCGTAGAGCCGAGTGGCCCGTACCCAGAGCTTGTAGGCTGCCTCATGTACCTGATGACCTGCACTCGACCTGACCTTGCATACCCTCTTAGCATCCTAGCACGCTATGTCGCTCCTGGCCGTCATAGGAAGGAGCACATGGATGCCGCTAAGAGGGTGTTGCGCTACTTGTGCAGTACGTCGGGCATGGGGCTCGTGCTTGGAGGACGGGCTCGAGTTGTCCTCACTGCTCACGCAGACGCTTCTTGGGCTGACGACTTGGCTACGCAGCGGTCGTCACAGGGTTACACCTTCAGCCTTGGCTCCGGCTCTGTTTCTTGGCGGTCTACCCGTTCTTCTTCTGTTCTCAGCTCCAGTTGTGAGGCTGAGATCTACGCAGGGGCCATGGCTGCACAGGAGTTACGCTGGCTCACCTACCTGCTGACCGACCTGGGAGAGCCGCCTCGTTCTCCTCCAGTGCTGTACGTCGACAACAAGGCCATGATTGCCTTGTGTCAGGAGCACAGACTGGAGCACATAACGAAGCACATCGCTCTGCGCTACTTCCTTGCTCGAGAATTGCAGCAGTGTGGTCAGTTTCGTCTTGCTTACGTGGCCACTGGGGCCAACACTGCTGATGTCTTCACCAAGGCACTTCAGCCTTGTGATCATCAGCTTTTCTGTACTGTTCTAGGCCTTGTGCGTACTGTGCCTCACTTGCTTACTTCTTGACTCTGCTTGTACTGTGATCTCTATACATATACCTGCATGCTTACACTTGCTAGATTGTGATCACTGTATTGCTTGTTCTCCTTTATATAACTCTGCATGTGAACTGGCCTTGTGGCCATTTGCTTGTGCTCAGACTGCGTGGTGACGTCGTGATCCACCCTGAGCTTGCTTTGCCTTTCTTGACCGGTCTTGTGACCTCTTGTTCTCCCCCACTTTCCCTATGGGGGTGTGTCAAACATATATGACATAGTCTGTGTAGGCTGTAGTGGGGTAGTCAATATAGGGTACAACACTTTTAGGTTTCCTACTTGTACCCACCTGCTTGCTAGTTCAATCATTCCTTCGTTCTCATTCTGACATGTGCAGCAGGTCGGTGTCAAACATTATACATGTTTATATTGTGTAGGCTATAGTGGGTTTAGCCTTAGAGGGTACAACATTGCTAGGGTTTCCTACTTGTATCACCCTGCTGACTAGTTCATTCATCCTCGTTCACTTCTAGATTCTAACATGGTATCCGACGCCTAGGTCAGGACCTAGGACCGACGTTGGTTAGGGCCCACCGTTCCGCCGCGCCCTTGCGCGACCCTGTCTGATAGTGCCTCGCGCCGTCGTGCGCCCCTACACGCGCCGTCGAGCGCCCCTTCTAGCGCCGTTGTGTGCCCGTTCTAGCGCCGTCGAGCGCCCCCCCCCCTTCTAGCGCCGTCGTGCGCCCCCCCCCCCCTTCTAGCGCCGTCGTGCGCCACTTCTAGCGCCGTCGTACGCCACTTCTAGCGCCGTCGTGCGCCCTAGGACAGTCGCGCGCGCCGCCTGTCCGCCGCACGCGCAGCCGCCCGCTAAACTGCACGCGCAGCCGCACTCGCAGTCGCACGAGCAGCCGCCCACGCAGCCGCCTGCGCAGCCGCACGCGCAGCCGCCCGCCCAGCCCGCGCGCGGCCTGTCAACTGCTCACGCAGCCCGCGCGCGACCTGCCAGCCGCTCGCGCAGCCCGCGCGTGGCCCGTCAACTGCTTGCGCAGCTCTTGCGCGGCCCGCGAGCCGCTCGCGCGGCCTGCCTGTGCAGCCCCCTGCCCCGCACGGCCCCGCACGACCCGAGTCGCGCCGCCCAGCTCCGCCGCGCCGCCCCCGCCTCGTGGCGACGCCCCTGCGGGACCCGCGCGGAGACGCCCCTGCCCGCCGCGGCGCCCTGCCCTACTACGCACCCGCCCTTGAGACGGCCGCCCCTGCCCCGCCCTGCAGCAACTGCCGTCGCGGCCCTGCCCCGCCCTGCAGCAGCTGCCGTTGCGGCCCGGCCCCGCCCTGCTCCACCTGCCGCGGAGCCACTAGCCGCAGTCGTGGCCCCGCCCTGCAGCAACTGCCGCGGAGCTCCCTGCAGCTGTAGCGGCCCCGCTGTCGCCGCCGTCTTGCGCCTGCCCTTCCCACCACTGGTGAGCACTGCTACTACTGCTACTGCTTCTACTACTGCTACTGCTGCTACTGCTTCTACTGCTGTTCCTGCTACTACTGCTACTACTGCTGCTCCTGGCGTGGCCAGATGCAGCTCCAGGGCCGTCCGCGTGAGTCCCTCACGCCCCAGCAACTTCGTGAGTGGTACGCTAGTTGGGGTTGTCGGGGTGGCCGTCGTGGGAGTCGCTCTGGAGTGGGTAGTTCGGGAGCGTCTGGTAGTGGCCAGGTGCAGCTGCAGCGTCGTCCCCGCGAGGCTCTTTCACCCCAGCAGCTTCGTGAGTGGTACGCTAGTTGGGGTTGTCGGGGTGACCGTAGTGGGAACCTGTGTGTGCCGCCTGACCCCCTGTGTGTGCCGCCTGACCCCGGTATCCAGTCTGCTGCTCTAGGTACTGGTGAGGCTGCCGCTCTAGGTGCTAGTGCGTCTGCTGCTCTAGGTCCTGGTGAGGCTGCTGCTCTAGGTGCTAGTGAGTCTGCTGCTCCAGGTGCTCGTGCGACTACGCCTGCTGGTACTGCGTCTACTGAGGCACTGCACACCTTCACACTGGACTCAGGTGCTTCCCGCTGTATCTTTCGTGACCGCACTGCCCTTGAGCAGCTTGCTCGGCCGGTTGCAGTCTCCCTCGCTGACCCCTCTGGGGGTCCGGTCATTGCGACCTCCTCCAATGTCCTCCCTTGTCCTGCGGTCCTGTCGGGCACACTGTCAGGTCTCTACCTCCCCTCGTTCTCTACGAACTTGGTGGCGGGTCGTGCGCTCCAGGACGGGGGTGTCCACCAGTTCACCCCTGCGTACGAGCGCGTGACACACTGCACGTGTGCTCGGACGGGTCGCCACCTGGCTACCTTCACTCGGCAGCCGGGGTCGGACCTGTACACACTGACCACTGAGTCCCCTCAGGTAGCTGCGTCTGCGTTTGCGTCAGGTCAGCTGTCGGCCCCCTGCTCGTGTCGCTCCCTGTCGCACGAGACCGTCCTCTGGCACCACCGCCTTGGTCACCCGTCAGTGCAGCGCCTTCGTGGCATGCACTCCCGGTACCTTGTCTCTGGCCTTCCCAGGGTTCTCCCTCCCCTCCCACCCTCGCCTGCTCCTCCTTGTCTTCCCTGTGTCGAGGGGCGGCAGCGCGCCGCTCCTCACTCCTCCTCGTTTCCCCCGACGACTGCTCCCCTGCAGACCCTCCACATGGACGTGTGGGGCCCAGCCTGTTACGATAAGAATGAAATTGATAGAAAATGTGAAGTACAACCCTAGATATAGCAAACCCTAATCATGCAAGGAAGTAGAAATGTAACGCCTAGACTAACCTAAACAACACATATAAATATATGTTGACACACCCCCATAGTCTAGGTGACGGTAATCCCGTGGAAAAACAACACATATCTCAGGGTGGGTCTCAAGGACACACACAGTGTGAGAGCAAGCAAGGGTCACATGACCAGTCAACAAGAACAAGCAAGGGTCACAAGACCAGTCCACAAGAACAAGACAAATCTCAGGGTGGAGCTCAAAGTCACCACACAGTCCGAGAGCAAGCAAAAGAGCCACAAGGCCAGTTCACATGCAGGTATATAGCAAATATATATGGAGATGCAAGAGTACAAGGCAATAAGGACAAAGCATCTACGTAAGCAAGTGAGGACGGGCCCGCACAAGGCCAAGCTGGGTGCAGAAACGCTGGTGATCATAAGGCGGCAACGCCTTGGTGAAGATATCTGCAGTGTTGGCCTCAGAGACCACACGTCGTACGAGTGCCTGGCCACGCTGCTGCAACTCACGCAGAAGGAAGTAACGAAGCTGGATGTGCTTCGCCTTCCCAACCAGTCGGGGCTCCTCACACAACAGGACGGCAGACCTGTTGTCGGCGAACAAGACTGGAGGAGAGCGAGGCCGCTCACCAAGGTCGGTAAGAAGGAAAGACAGCCAGCGGAGCTCCTGAGCGGCCATGGCCGCAGCGTACACCTCTGCCTCACAGCTGGAACCGGCGACGGACGACGCCCGAGTCGACCGCCACAAAACAGCACCTGCCCCGAGGCTAAAGGAGTACCCCTGTGTAGACCGACGCGTCTCCGCATCGTCGGCCCACGACGAGTCCGAGTAACCTGTGAGTGTAACTGGTTGCTTCCCTCCAAGGACAAGTCCCATGCCTGATGTACTCGCCACATACTTTGCCACCCTCTTAGCAGCGTACCAGTGGGAAGGTCGGTGTCTCCCAGGCGCAACAAAGCGCGCAAGGACGCTAAGAGGGTAAGCTAGGTCTGGGCGAGTACATGTCATCAGGTACATGAGACAACCCACCAGCTCAGGATATGGACCACTGGACTCAAATGACTCGTCCGAAGGTGGAGCCGTGAGCCCATGATCCACACCAAGAGGGGTGAGCTGTACCTTGGAGAACGGGAAGGGAAACCGCGTGAGGATCTGCTCGACCATATGCGACTGAGTCAGCTTAATGGTGCGAGCTGCCCTGTCCCTGGTGATCTGCAGGCCAAGGTAGTGCTGCAGCTCACCAAGGTCAGTGCAAGTGTGTCTCCTCTGCAGTTCCTCCTTCACGGAGGCCAGCGCGCGTCGGTCGGGAGTGGCGAACACCAGGTCGTCGACGTAGACCAGGACAAAGAACGGGGTCGAGCCACGGCGAACGAACAGTGACGGGTCAGCAGACGACGGAAAGAAGTCAAGCGCTGCAAGGGTCGAGCGAAGTGTGTCGTGCCACTCACGTGGAGCCTGACGTAGGCCGTAGACTGGTCGACGCAGCTGCCACTGGGTCCCAGGTGGGAAAGAGCCAGTGAAGCCAGGCGGGCGACGCAGCCAGATCTGCTCGTGCAGGCTCCCCTGAAGGAACGCGGTGGAGAAGTCCAAGGAGTGCAACTCGTAGTCGCGCTGGGCTGCAATATGCAGCAACACCCGAAGAGTACTCATCTTCGGGGTGGGAGCGAAGGTCTGGAAGAAGTCCACCCCCTCTCGCTGACTGAAGCCTCTCGCCACATAGCGCGCCTTGAACACCGGTGGTGATCCAGGCGGCCGCTTCACCTTGTAGAGCCATCGGCCACTGACGACGTTCGTCCCAGGTGGTGGGACTGCGTCGACGTAAGTGCCTGTGGACCTATAAGATGCCATCTCTGCCACCTCAGCTGCTATCCAGTACAAAGCCCAGGGTCCCGAGACCGCCTCAGCGTGAGTGCGAGGGATCGGGATGTCAAGGGCGTCTGGATCCCCCTCAGGGGCAAGTAGCATGGCGCAGAGATGAGGAACAGCGGCCGCAAGGAAACCAAGCTCGAACTGCCTGTCCTCGAGGACCTCTAGGGGAAAAACAGGAGCACCTCCAGAGAACGGAGAACGAGCAGGGCCACTCACCAAGTGAGCAGCGTAGTCAAGGCGGTGGGAAGAGGCAAAGCCAGCGACAGTGGTAACAAGTGCCGAAACCGACGACAGAGGTGCAGTCGGGTGAGTGACCAACGCGGACAAAACACGGGAGACGACAGGACGGGAGGCACGGAGGTAGTCGGACAACGGGTCGTGAAGCACAGTGAGGGACGACTCAGGGGGCTGTGGAAGGACAGGAGGAGGTGGAACACGAGAACGAAGAATAAGGTGGAACGGACAGTCTGCACGGTAACGGGACCGACGACGCTCTGGGGACACAGCACGACTGAGGGGAGAACGACGAGTCCACTGGGACGAGGAAAGGGACTCAACAGGGGGAACAGGAGGGGACGGTAGGGGACCACGAACAAAGCATGCAGGTGCAGGGTCGGGGAGGTCGCGTAGTCGCAGTCGCTGCTGCTCCGCCTCCTCTGGCGTCTGCTGCGACGGCACCGGCCCCTCCTGCTGCTCCTGTGGCTCCGCCTCTGCCCTCTCTTGCTGCGACTGCAGCTGCACCCGCTGCTGCGACCGGGACTCCTGCGCTACCCTCTCCTGCTGCGGCCGTGACTCCTCCTCTACTCTCTCCTGCTGAGTCTGTAACTGCACCTGCTGCTGCGGGCGGGACTCCTGCTCTACCCTCTCCTGGTGCGGCCGTGACTCCTCCTGTACTCTCTCCTGCTGGGTCTGTAGCTGCACCTGCTGCTGCGGGCGGGACTCCTGCTCTACCCTCTCCTGGTGCGGCCGTGACTCCTCCTGTACTCTCTCCGGCTGGGTCTGTAACTGCACCTGCTGCTGCGGGCGGGACTCCTGCTCTACCCTCTCCTGGTGCGGCCGTGACTCCTCCTGTACTCTCTCCTGCTGGGTCTGTAGCTGCACGTGCTGCTGCGGGCGGGACTCCTGCTCTACCCTCTCCTTCTGCGGCTGCAGCTGCACCCGCTGCTGCGACCGGGACTCCTGCGCTACCCTCTCGTGCTGCTGCTGTGACTCCTCCTCTACTCTCTCCTGCTGCTGTAGCGGCTGCTGCTGCTGCTGCTGCTCCTGCTGCTGCTGCTGCTGCTGTGCTCTCTCAAACCGCTCACGCTCCTCCCTCTCCAACCGGAGGAGACGCTGCTCACGGGTCAGGAAACGTACAGCGCGCGGTGTAGGCGCCACAGTGCCAGTGCCTCCAGCTCCAGCACCCCCAGAACCAGCACCTCCACTAGCGACACCCCCGGGGCCTCCAGTACCTCCCGTAGGAGCACCCCCAGGCTCCGCAGCAACCGGCCGCAGAGGAGAACGAGGAGGAAACTGCGGGACGACCGGGAAGCCGGGGGGTGACGCGGGGCGAGGCCGCCGACTCGAGGCTGCTGTGTCCTCCACGGGAGTGACCTCCAGGCCCACACCCACTGCACCCCCTGAACCGACACCACGAGCTCCTGCAGCCCCAGCACCCTCACCCTCCGCAACTGCACCTCCCGCACCCCTAGACACGACAGGGACTGGACGCTGCGGGGGGGACGACTGCGGAGTGACGTGCGACACACCTGACGGGGCAGGACACGAAGCGGGGGGGGCTACCGGGGCGACTGGGGGGGACTCAAGGGTGAGGAACAGCGGGGGGGAAAAGACCTCAGTACCTCGGTGAGGGCGACTCCTGTAGTAACAGACAGACTCGTCGAACGTGACGTCCTGAGAAGCGAAGAACCCGCAGGTGACCGGGTCGTAGAACACCCAGCCGGAGGCGTCCAAAGGGAAGCCAAGAAAGACGCAGGCACGAGTGCGCGGAGACAACTTGTTCGCGCCAGGGGCGCGAACGTGAGCCAAACAACCCCAGACGCGGAAGTCAGCTGCTACGCCCTGTAAACCTGACCAGAGAGAGACCGGCGTCACCCGTGGCCGCGCGTCACTGGGCCACAGGTTCAGCTGGTGCGCGGCGTAGCGGACTGCCTGAGGCCACAAGAACTGAGGGGCACCGGCATGGCACATGGAGGTCCGGGCAACCTCCATGACCAGGCCGATGCGACGCTCGGCTACCCCGTTCTGCTGCGGCGAGGCTGGTAGCGTGTACGACTGAATGATTCCCCGACCCTGACAGAACGTCTCTAGGCGAGTGGAAGAAAACTCACCACCACGGTCCGAGTGTAGGCGAAGCCCACACAGGCCCTGGGCGCCACCCCACGCTAGTAGCCACGGCTCGAGGACGGTAGGCACGTCGGCCTTTCGTCGCAAGGGGAAAACCGTGGTGTAGCGGGAATAGTCGTCCACCACAATCAGGAAGTAGCGTTCCTGACGTGGGCCAAGGACAGGGGAGGGGCCCCAAACGTCCAAGTGCAGGGTCTGGAAGGGAGCCGTGGTGGGGGGGAACGAGGAGGAGTGAGGGGCGGCGCGCTGCCGACCCTCGACGCAAGGAGTGCACGGCGGCGCAGGCGAGCGAGGAAGCGGGGCAAGCGACGCTGGGAGACCTGAGACCAGACGGTGACGTACCATCCTACTAAGACGTGGGAACGACGGGTGACCTAGACGGTGGTGCCAGAGAACTGACGGGTGGGCGAGTGACCGACAGTCGTACGACACAGCAGCTACCTGACCTGACCTGACCTGACCTGACTCAGTGTGGTGGGACCCAGTGTGTAGTGAGTACAGACCAGATCCCGGCTCTCTGTGGAAAGTGGCCAGAGGCGCCCCAGTGGCACCGACAGTGCAGGAGGCAACAGGCTCGTCCAGTGGGAAAGTAGTGACTACACCTAGGTCGTGGAGGTGACTAACACCCACGAGGTTCCTGGAGAACGAAGGGGTGTAGTAACCTGTGAGAAACCCAGAGGGACCCGCTGGACACGGAAGAGTGGTGGTGCTGTGGGCAACTACAGGTCCCACGCTAGGGTCAGCCAAAGAGACAGTGACTGGAGTGCGCAGTGGTGTGAGGTCAGTACAGTCGCGAAAGAAGCAGCTGGACGCTCCAGAGTCTAGGGTGAAGGAAAGCTGTGCAGTCTGTGAGATCGCACCCGAGCCAGCGACAAAGTCTGGTGCTAGACTAGTGGTAGCCGCAGCTCCTACACAAAGACCCTTAGAGGCGCCTGGACTGGTAACAACACACGCACCAAGACTGGAAACACAGGTCTCTACTCGTGCAACCGGGAAAGGTCCTAGACCAGGTAGGTGAGACTCAACTGGTGCAGTAGTGCGCTCGCGAAGGCGCGAAGGCCAGTGCGGTGTAATAGCGTGAGGACCAAAACGCTCACGGTGGAGGTCGTCGAGTCGACGGTAGCAGCTGGACGCAGTGTGGTCAGGACTCCAGCAGGTAGTACCAGCACCAGGGCCTGTCAGGGACCGGTACCCGCAGGCCCCAACGTCTCGCCCACTGCTAGCTGAGCCACTGCTGGGGGCGCCACACTTTGGACCCGCAGGCCCCCACTGACGGGAGTGCTGCGGCTGGCCCTGCTGCTGTAGAACCCTAGTACACGCCATGTGAGCCTATGCTGCTGCTGGTTCTGCTGGGGGCAGCCTAAGCTGCTGCTGGTGCGCTGGGGGCAGCCTGTGCTGCTTCTGGTTCTGCTGGGGGGCAGCCTAGGCTGCTACTGGTTCTCCAGGGGGCAGCCAATGCTGCTGCTGGTGCGCTGGCGGTAGCCTAAGCTGCTGCTGGTGCGCTGGGGGCAGCCTATGCTGCTGCTGGTTCGCTGGGGGCAGCCTATGCTGCTTCTGGCTCTGCTGGGGGCAGCCTTAGCTGCTACTGGTTTTGCTGGGGGCAGCCAATGCTGCTGCTGGTTCTGCTGGGGGCAGCCTACGCTGCTGCTGGTGCGCTGGGGGCAGCCTATGCTACTGCTGGTGCTGCTGGCGGCAGTGTAATCGGCTGGGGCTACTGGCGGCGGGTGTGGCAGCTCGTGGGGAGGCGGGTTTCAGGTGGGGAAGCTGTTAAGGCAGCGGGCTACGGGTGGGGAAGGTGAGGCGGCGGTTCTGTGCGGTTCTGTGCGGTTATGTGCAGTTCTGTGCGGTTCTGTGCGGTTCAATGCGGTGGAGAGGACTGGGTGGGGCGGCTGAGTCCGGGTGAGGTGCCTGGAACGGGTGGGGCAGCAGGTTTCCAGGTGGGGCGGCGGTTGTCAGGTCTGGGGCGGCGGGTTTCCAGGTCTGGGGCGCCGGTTTTCAGGTCTGGGGCGGCGGGTTTCCTGGTCTGGGGCGGATTTCAGGTCTAGGATGGCGGGTTCAGGTCTTGGGGCAGAGTTTGCAGGGGTGGGGCGGCGGGTTTCCAGGTGGGGGCGGCGGTTTTCAGGTCTGGGGCGGGGGTGTTCAGGTCTGGGGGCGGTTAAGGCGGTGGGCTGCACGTGCGCGCGGCTGTTGCTGCACGTGCGTGCGGTCGCGACGTACTAGCGCGGAGCTGCGGGTGCGACTAAGGCTGCGCGCGCAGCTACGCGCGTTCGTCTGCTGCGCGCTAGAGGGCTGGGGGGAAACGCGCGGGGTAAAACGAGTGGGGCGCGGGGCAGAAACGGGTGACGCGCGGCAAAAACGGGTGACGCACGGCAAAAACGCGTGGGGCGCACGGCAGAAACGGGTGACGCGCGATGGCGACGGGGGGGGCGCGGCCTACTCGGGCTCTACGGGGCAGGGCGCTTCGGGCTACGGGTCGCTACGAGGCGCGCGGGTGGTGGGCCCATAGACTATCGAGAGAAATTTCGCATAGGGGAAAAATCGCCTAGGGGAAAAATCGCCTAAGGGAAACCTAGCTCTATACCATATTACGATAAGAATGAAATTGATAGAAAATGTGAAGTACAACCCTAGATATAGCAAACCCTAATCATGCAAGGAAGTAGAAATGTAATGCCTAGACTAACTTAAACAACACATATAAATATATGTTGACACAGCCCGCGTCCGTGGACAAGGCCACGAGAGGTACTTCTTGATAGTTGTTGACGACTACTCGCGCTACACCACGGTCTTCCCCTTGCGCACCAAGGGTGAAGTCCCTGATGTTTTGATCCCTTGGATCCGCGCTGCCCGTCTCCAGCTCAGCGAGAGGTTCCACTCGGACTTTCCTGTTCTGCGTCTGCACTCTGTCAGAGGTGGGGAGTTTTCCTCTGACCTCTTGAGGGACTTTTGTCGTGGGCAGGGCATTGAGCAGTCGTTCACGCTTCCGGCCTCTCCACAGCAGAATGGGGTTGCTGAGCGCCACATTGGCTTGGTCATGGAGGTCGCTCGTACCTCCTTGATCCATGCGGCTGCCCCCCACTTTCTGTGGCCATTTGCGGTCCGATACGCTGCGCATCAGCTCAACCTCTGGCCCCGTGTCTCCGTTCCGGAGACTTCGCCGACACTGCGTTGGACGGGAGAGGTTGGCGATGCGTCGGTGTTCCGGGTCTGGGGATCTCGTGCTTTTGTCCGCGATACGTCCGCGGACAAGCTCTCCTCCCGCGCTGTTCCTTGTGTCTTCCTTGGCTTTGTCCCGGACGCGTCTGGTTGGCAGTTTTACCACGCCACCTCGCGCCGTGTCCTGCCCTCTCAGGACGTCACTTTCGACGAGTCGGTCCCCTACTACCGCCTCTTCCCCTACCGCACTGCCCCGCTCCCCCCCCCGCCTCTCTTCCTCGCACCAGGTGCTACTGTGGTAGACCCCCTCCCCCCTCAGGGTGCCGCTCCCTCAGGTGTGTCCCAGGTAGACCCGGTTGAGCCTGTCGAGGTAGATGTCGACTCTCGTCCTGCTAGGGGTGCTGAGCCTGAGCGTGCGGAGCCTGGGGGTGCGGAGCCTGGGGGTGCGGAGCCTGGGGGTGCGGAGCCTGGGGGTGCTGAGCCTGAGCGTGAGGAGTCTGGGGGTGCTGAGCCTGAGGGTGCTGAGTCTGGGGGTGCTGAGCCTAAGAGTGCTACGTCTGAGGGTACTGAGCCTGGGGGTGCTGCGACTGACAGTGTTGCGCCTGGAGGCGCTCCCTCTTCACAGCAGCTGCGGGAGTGGTACTCGCGGTACTGCAGCCTCAGGAGGGGCGCTTCTGGGGCTAGGGGTGCTGCTGGAGCTGGTGCTCGTGGTTCCCCGCCTATGCGGGAGCCGCCCTCTCCCCAGCGGCTCCGAGAGTGGTACGCTCGGCGCTGCAGTCTCTGGAGTGGCGCTACTAGTTCTTTGGACCCTGGAGCTGGAGCTGCTGCTGGTGCAGCGGACCCTGGAGCTGGAGCTGCTGCTGGTGCTGGTGCTGCTAGCGCAGGAGCTGCTGGTGGTGCTGCTGGAGGTGCTGCTGGTGCTGGAGGCACTGCTGGTGCTGGAGGTGCTGCTGGTGCTGGAGCTGCTGGAGGCGCTGCTGGTGCTGGAGGTGCTGCTGGTGCTACTGGAGGTGCTACTGGTGCTGGAGCTGCTGGAGGTGCTGCTGGTGCAGGTGCTGCTGGAGGTGCTGCTGGTGCTGGAGCTACTGGAGGTATTGCTGGTGCTGGAGCTGCTGGAGCCGCTGGTTCTGGAGGTGCTCGTACTGGAGGTACTGGAGCTGCTGGGACTGGAGCTGCTGCGGGGGTTGGAGCTGGAGGTACTGGAGCTGCTGGGGTTACTGGTGGTGCTGCGGGAGTTGTAGCTGGAGACCCTGGGGCTGAGGGTGCTGGTGCTGTCTCTGCTGGTTCAGGAGGTGCTGAGCGGCCGCGGCCGTACTATGTTCCGCTCCTTTAGCAGGTTCTTGGACTCCCGCCCTCCACTGTTCTTTCTCCTCCCCTACTGAGTCCACCACCTGTCCAGTCGCAGTCACAGTTACCGCTTGCCTCTCCGCTGCCTGGTCCTTCTCCTTACGATGGGCCGACTAGAGGTCTTATGGAGCGTCGTGAGCCTGAGTCTCGTCCTGCGTCGCCTGAGTCTCGTCCAGAGTCGCCTGTTCGCGCTGTCCGCGCTGGTCGTCGTGCTCCGCGTCAGCGTCCTCCTCCTGTACTTGGCACTCACTATATGACTCTGCGTCCTTCCACTGCTCCACAGCGTGTCCCTCTGCCGTCTCCTCCTGCGTCCTCTCTTCCTGACGTTGCTGACCCACCGTCAGACCTTGCTCGTGCTGCCAGTCCTACTGTCACGCGTCTTCTCGCTACTGTTGTCACTGACCCTTCCTTTGAGTCCACTGCTGCGTCTGCTCTTGTTACTGAGCTTGTTGACTTTGCTGCTGCCTGTCGTCTAGACTACGCCGCTAGCCTTGTTGCTGAGTCTGAGTCTGAGTCTGTCTGTCCTCCGTCCGTCGGGGGTGAGTGTGCTCTTGGCACGGACGTCCTTGAGGACAGACAGGGGGAGTTTGAGTGCTTTGCCGCTGCTTTACCTCATCTCGTGTCCATGCTGATTGCCCCTGAGGGAGACCCGGATGCACCAGACATCCCGACCCCGCGCTCTTACGCAGAGGCGATAGAGGGTCCCTACTCCTCTGAGTGGCAGACAGCCATGGACGCAGAGATGGCTTCCTGGAATTCCACAGGCACCTACGTCGACGAGGTTCCCCCACCTGGGGCGAACATCGTCAGTGGCATGTGGATTTTCAGGGTGAAGCGGCCGCCGGGTTCTCCGCCTGTCTTCAAGGCGCGTTACGTTGCACGAGGCTTCAGTCAGCGAGAGGGAGTTGACTTCTTCCAGACCTTCTCCCCGACCCCGAAGATGACCACTCTTCGGGTTCTGCTGCACGTCGCCGCTCAGCGTGACTACGAGCTCCACTCTCTTGACTTCAGCACTGCTTTCCTACAGGGCAGCCTGCACGAGGAGATCTGGCTGCGCCGCCCACCTGGCTTCACTGGGTCGTTCCCTGCTGGTACCCAGTGGAGCCTCCGGCGGCCAGTCTACGGTCTCCGCCAGGCACCCCGTGAGTGGCACGACACACTGAGGACTACTCTTGCTGCTCTTGGGTTTGCTCCTTCTACTGCTGACCCGTCGCGGTTTCTACGCACCGACACCACTCTGCCGCCGTTCTACGTTCTTGTTTACGTAGACGACTTGGTCTTTGCTACTGCTGACACTGAGGCACTCGCCCACGTGAAGTCGGAGCTGCAGAAGAGACACACGTGCACAGACCTGGGTGAGCTGACAAGCTATCTTGGCTTGCGGATCACCCGGGACAGAGCACAGCGCACCATCACCTTGACTCAGTCACACATGATGCAGCAGGTCCTTCAGCGCTTCCGCTTCACGTACTCCTCGCCTCAGTCCACTCCTCTGCCTACCGGTCACTCGCTCTCAGCTCTGCCTTCGGATGAGTCCGTAGAGCCGAGTGGCCCGTATCCAGAGCTTGTGGGCTGCCTCATGTACCTGATGACCTGCACTCGACCTGACCTTGCATACCCTCTTAGCATCCTAGCACGCTATGTCGCTCCTGGTCGTCACCGGAAGGAGCACATGGATGCCGCTAAGAGGGTGTTGCGCTACTTGTGCAGTACGTCGGGCATGGGGCTTGTGCTTGGAGGACGGAGCGACGTTGTCCTCACTGGGCACTCAGACGCTTCTTGGGTTGACGACCAGGCTACGCAGCGGTCGTCTCAGGGTTACACCTTCAGCCTTGGCTCTGGTTCAGTTTCTTGGCGTTCTACACGCTCGTCTTCAGTTCTCAGCTCCAGTTGTGAGGCTGAGATCTACGCCACAGCCATGGCTGCACAGGAGTTACGCTGGCTCACCTACCTGCTGACCGACCTGGGAGAGCGGCCTCGTTCTCCTCCAGTGCTGTACGTCGACAACAAGGCCGCCATTGCCTTGTGTCAGGAGCACAGACTGGAGCACAGAACGAAGCACATCGCTCTGCGCTACTTCCTTGCTCGAGAGTTGCAGCAGCGTGGTCAGCTTCGTCTTGCTTACGTGGCCACTCGGGCCAACACTGCTGATGTGTTCACCAAGGCGCTTCAGCCTTGTGATCATCAGCGTTTCTGTACTGTTCTAGGCCTTGTGCCTACTGTGCCTCACTTGCTTACTTCTTGACTCTGCTTGTACTGTGATCTCTATATATATATACCTGCATGCTTACACTTGCTAGGTTGTGATCACTGTACCTCTTGTTATATTATCAAACTGCATGTGAACTGGTCTTGTGACCGCTTGCTTGTGCTCGGAATTTGTGTGGTTTCCTTGAGATCCACCCTGAGCTTGCTTTGCTTTGCTTTGACTGGTCTTGTGACCATCTGGTTGTCTCCCACTTCGCCTATGGGGGTGTGTCAAACATTATACATGTTTATATTGTGTAGGCTATAGTGGGTTTAGCCTTAGAGGGTACAACATTGCTAGGGTTTCCTACTTGTATCACCCTGCTGCCTAGTTCATTCATCCTCGTTCACTTCTAGATTCTAACAGTCGGCTAGGGGCTTGGTTACCCCCACCATGTTGGGTACAAACTGGCAGACGTAATTTACAAATCCCAGGAAGCTCTGCAGCTCGGTGATGCTGGTTGGCGGTTTCCACTTAGCGATTGCCTCCACCTTGCGAGGGTCGATTTTAATTTCGTCTCCCGAAACCACGTGCCCCAGGAATTCCAACTCCGGCTTCAGGAACTCGCACTTGGAACCCTTCGTAATTAGCCGATTCTGCTGTAAGCGCCAGAACACCTCCTCTAGATCCTTGAAATGCTCCTCCTTTGTCTTGCTGTACACCAAGATGTCGTCGAGGTAGACGATAACTTTTTTATCAATATATCATAGAACACCCCGTTCATGGTTAACTGTAACGTCGAGGGCGCGTTTGTCAGGCCGAACTGCATCACTGTGTATTTGTAACTGCCGTAGTGTGTGCGGAAAGCAGTCTTCGGGCAGTCGTCGGCGAACACGTGAATTTGGTGGTAGCCTCCTCGCAACTCGATCTTCGAGAAATAGCGAGACCCGCGAAGCTGGTCCAGCAGGTCGTCCGCGGGATCGGGTAACGCGACTTTATCGTGGCTCGATTCAGCGCTCGAAAAAATCAATGCACATGCGTAGGCCCCCGTCCTTCTTCGGCGTGAACAGTATGGGTGCTGCGAATGGTGACGTGCTTGGCCAGATAAAACCCTTGGCAAGGAGGTAATCCAGTTGGCTCCTCAACTCGTCAAGCTCCGGTTGGCTGAGCCGCCACTGCGTTCGAACAGTAGGTTGCGCGCCGGGTTCCAGTTGTATCTTGTGATCTTCCGGACGCTGAGGTGGCAGGCCATCGGGTAGGTCATCCGCGAAATTTTCGGGATACTTCCGAATGATGCTGGCCAGCTCCCAGGAATTGCCTTGCAGATCTTCGATGTCGACGATTTCTTCGGTGGCTGCTACCTCGTACATGTGTACAACGTAGCCTCTTGCCCCCTTGTTGATTGCTCGCCGCATGGTGACGGCGTTGACACGTGTCGTCACAGGCTCCGGGTCCGTCCATTTCGGAAGCGTCGTATGCCCCGTATTTCCTCGCACGGTGCACGCCCTCGTTGTCCAGTCGATCGTCGGATTGTATCGTTGCAGCCAGTCTCGCCCCACCAGCACATCGTAGCCGTCCAATGTTGTCGCAAGCATCTTCATGCCGAACCCAAAATCGTCGCCACACTTCATCCGGATTTTTCGCGCTTCTCCTCGAATGGACAGCGGTCCCATCCACTAGCCTTGCGTTAATCTCCGGCAGACACCTGTTCAGTTTTTTTTTTTTTTTTTTTTTTTTTTTTTTTTTGACAAGTTGATGAGGGTGTGACTAGCCCCACCATCAACAATTAATTTTATTTTGTGACCGTTAACCCTCCCTACTACCAGCACAGGGTGGTCCACGTGTTCACCCACGTTATTCGTCCGATTGCGGTCGATGACTCGGATCGGTACCACAACTCGGTGTAGATGGTGATTGTCCGGCGACAGGGTCTCGTCAGCAGGGCGCCCGTCTGCTACTGACTCGTCTCTTTTCCCGACCCTTCTCCGTCGTTCCTTTTCCCCTTCTTCAGCTTCGGGCAGTCTCTTTTCAGGTGGCCCACCTGGTTGTATGCAAAGCACGGCCCGATGGCTCGGCTTGGAGCATCCACACCGTTGATCGTGGGCTGCTGAGTTGATCCACAAAATCGAGGGCCCTTCCGGGAGCTCGATCTCGCCCACTGCATCAGCGCATCAGTTGACTCGGCTTCCCCGACGGCGTCGTTAAAGCTGCATGGCCGCGTTCGTTGGACCTCATATTGAATTTCATACTTGAGGCCCGCCGCGTAGCGATCCAACCGCCCCGCGTCGCTCATATCGTCCACTTGGTCAGCCAAATTGCAGAAGGTGTTGGTGTAGTCTTGGACCGAAGTCAGCTGCTTCCAGGCACGCAGCTTCATGCGGGCTGAATTCGAGGCGGATATGTGCTCGAATTTGGCTCGCAAGGCGGCGCCCCACTCCTTCCATGTCCGTATCGTGGCCGTCCCGATAATTTAAGCTGCTCGTTGCGTGACAGGTGTCGAGGTCTCGTCGTTCGCACGTGTTGCCCCTGCCGAAGTCCCCTCGGTTTGCAGCTTGCGTCGCCACCACTCCAACGCAGGTCCTCGTAACAGTGAAACTGCAAAATTAATGTAGGTGGCATCATCGTTAATCATCGCAGCATTAAAGAACACCCCCGCTCCAACAACCATGCAGAAACAGTGACAAAATTGTCACTCGGGTTGAATGGGGGCGGGTTCGTCGGCTTAACATTGGCAGTTGTTGAAGCTGTCACTGCCGCTGGGACTATTGCTGCTGCTTATGTCGTCGTCGCTGCTGTCGCTGGTGCATGTGTCGGCACTGCTCGCGACTGTTGTTGCTGCGACTGTTGTCGTTGCGCCCGCCCTTCTTCTGCAGCATCCATGGAGCTCTCGAGCTCACTGAAGACGGCCTCGTTCGGCGTGGAGCTACTACATGCTTCATCCACGATGGGCGACTCCTGGCGCGCTTCACCACACGCCTGGTGTAGTTCGGCGTTTTCCCTCCTCATGCGTTCGACCTCCACAGACATCGTTTGCATGTTGGCCTGCATCGCCCGAAACTGTTGCATAAACTCGTTCAACTCCGCCTGGTCCATATTTCGCAGGCTTCGTCGGACGGGCAGGGAGTGGTTAGCAATTTTTATGATTTTGATGAAGGCGCAAGCGCTATCGTAGTCGGAGTGAAATAATCGTATATATTTCACAGGCCGACCGCTTTGCAGCCCATCAAGTCTATCGCTCCCCTTATACAAACGACCCCGGAAATGCGTGGGTAACCTAGAAAAGTAGCTCTGATACCGAGTGTTATGAGTTGTAATGAAGAAGAGTGCGCGGGATTCAATAACGCGGAAGTGATAACAAGTACTGACCAAATAATGAAGCCTAGCACTAATATAGCAACTGCTAGCTAGGCCGAGGTCGCGGGACCGCGAATGGTTGGGTGCAGGTTCGGGGTTGGGAAACCCGAAGGCGACGCGATGGTGGTTCGGATGGCGAGGTCGTCGGACCGAGCCTGAACTCCGAAAGTTGGAGTTTGTACGCGTACAGTGTGACTCAGTAAGGGTTTAGGGAAAAATATTTACATTTGCTGACAGCAGATCCAAATGTCCACCGAGATGTAACAGCTGATATGTGTTCGCGCAAGGTCGCTAGCCCTGCATTCCATGGCTTCCCTTCCACCCCATACTTGCGCCGAACACAACTTTCGTGCTGGCCACTTTGGGTGTCCCATATGAGTTCGGTTTCCCGCAAACCCTTCCCCACCACTCGAAATACTACGCAATGCGTGAATCAACCGTACGGAATCGCTTTGAAGCTAGTGAACCAAACCTCCAGTGCACAGAAGCGCCACCATGGCAGCGTTCCCGTTACTTCCGAACCGAGCCCCTCCCTCCCGAATCCCGACGCTCAGTCAACCCGCCGAAGTTCACCGCTCCATCCCTCCCCACAGAAACATCCAATTTCTGGGCTCCTCCAAGCATCCTCCTCAACAGGAATTTCTGGCCTCCCTCGTCCTCTTCTTCCTCCACCTCTTCCTCGTCCTCCTCACCCTCTTTCATTTGTCTCAAGCGCGGCGCTCCACTTTCGGTTTTAATTTCCTTCGCAAGACTTCATACTAGCATATCCAGAGCCGGTATTCTTCCCGAGACATGCATTTTTCCCAGATTGACTCCCGCACAATCCTCCCAAATGCGGCACCCCTGCAAGTCGATAGCAGCACAACCTCACTCCGTTCCCCTGTCTCCCCATAATCTCGCGGTTTATTCGAAGCCCTCTGTTTGGCGCTGACCATCCACCCATCTTCAGATTATTTTTATAACCTTTCGTCTTCGTTTAAAGTCTTCTTCAAGTCCCCATTCTAGATCACGCTTTCCGTTTGTTCTCATGGCGCAAAGATTTCTCCAACTGCTTTGGCGGAACTCCATGGCGTTGGCGCGCCACGTGTACTAGTCATCGTCCCGCGTGTCTCGCCACGTGTACTACTCGACCTCCCGCGAATCTTTCTGTCGCATGAGCTCGCTTACAAGCGCGGCTGAAGGCGATTAATCGCCAGATGTGGGACCACCTAGCTGCCGTACCTTGCCGCTGCTTTTACTAAAGCGACTATCCGAACCTCGACTTTTTAGTGGTTCTTTTGAGGCGCTCGAAGCTCGTCCCGTTTTCGCGAGAGACGGGGAGAGAACATCTTTACTTTCGTGAGCATTCTTGTTTTGCGCGCCGACGCGCCGCGCGTGTAGGGGTAGATCAGTGGTAGTAGGCCGCACATTTCCCGGCGCTGCGGCGCCGACAGCGTTGGAGTACCAGCCGTCGCGGGAATCGGGCCTGTCAGCGTTCGTCAACGCTCGTCAACTCTCATCGACGCTTGTCGACGCTCGCCACCCGCGTCGTCAGCCTCTCCCTAGTATACTCGTCGTTGCGTCGCGCCCTGCACCTCTATTTTCACCACTCTCCTCGCTCTCATTCCCTATCGATAAAAACCGAGGTCTCGCAACCTCGCAGCGGCTGGGTTCAGAGGTGCCCGAATAATAGGACGCACGTTCACGCTCTCGCAACGACCGGTTCAGTTGTACGCGGAACGCGCGCGCGCAGTGGTGGTTACCAGGCTTCCTCGGCACCGTTCCGCCTGTTCGCGTCTGCGGCCGCGGTTTGTACAAGCGATTGTGACTGCTGGTGGCTGAAGCGGCTGCGCCTGGGGCTCCTTCAATTCCTGCTCCCGCTTTAGGCTTGTCCGCCATTCGCCATCCGTCATTCACATTCGCCGTTCCCGCATTCGACACTTGGGTCATTCATTCGCCGTTCCGTATTCGCCGTGGTGGTGGGACGGAGTAGCGGGCGGGCGCCATGGGCAAGAGAGCGGTGAAGAAGTCGGTGACAGAGTACAAGTGCGAGCGACTCAACCAGATCGTCAAAGGTGCGCCATACGCCGCGCGCGCGCGTGCGCGTGAGTGAGTGAAAGAGTGTCCGACATACCGTCGTACCTTCTGCTGGACGAGTTAGGTGAGTCAGTAGATTTCCGTCTTTAATATATCGCGCAAGGAGCGGCTGAATCGGGTGCGCGTCGCGCGTGCGACAATGTGTTGCGCTTCGCGCATGGCGCTTGGTGCTGCTGCTTCTGCCTCCGCGTGCACGCTGCTCGCATCCGTGCACGCACGCATGTGCGCAGCTTCTCGTCATGCGGTTACTTCGCAGATAACCTGGTAACCCCATGACTTACAGGGTCGTCTGTATGCGATACTCCTCCCCTCGCCTTCTCCCCATTCTCTCCTCATTTCCTCCTTTTCCCCCTCCCTCCCTTCCCCCTATTCCCCTCACCCCTTTCCCCCTCCCCCATCCCCTGCCATCCCCCCTTCTTCCCCCCACCCCGTCCCCCTCAACCCTCCCCCCCTCCTCCCGTCCGCGCGCTTCCGCCAGTGGGCGACACAGTGATGCTGCGCCCGCCCGCGGAGGACACTCCGCCATACGTGGCGCGCGTGGAGTCCATCGAGGTGGAGCGCGCGGACACCAAGGTCCGCCTGCGCTGGTTCTACCGCCCGGAGGAATCCCTGGGCGGGCGGCGCAACTTCCACGGGTCCAAGGAGCTGTTCCTGTCGGACCACTTTGACGTGTGCAGCATGGACGCGGTGGAGGGCGTGTGCCGCGTGCACTCCTTCAAGAGCTACGTGAAGCTCGCGGCCGTGGAGGCGGAGGATTACTTCTATCGGTTCGAGTACAAGGCTGCTACTGGGACTTTCAAGCCGGATCATGTCGCTGTGTGCGTGCGCGGGTTGGGGGGGAGGGATGGGAGAGAGGGGAGGGGAGGGGAGGGGAGGGGAGGGGAGGAGAGGGGAGGGAAAGGGGGAGTGAGTGAGTGCGGGTGAGGGGGTGGAAGCCTGGAGTTTAGGGTTGGCGAAGAGAAACTGGAATGAGTGGGGGAGTGAGAAAGATGCTTTTTTCGTCAGCCCTCTGTGTCTCTGGCCTCCCGCCCCCCTTTCCCCCGCCTTGCCCGTGTGCATGCTCGCTTGCTCATTTGCATGCCTGTGTACTCATGCCCTCTTTCGCCCAACTGCTGCTGTGCTCCCATGCGCGTGTCCACGCGTGAGCAGGTACTGTGTGTGTGAGATGCCCTATAACCCCGACGATCTCATGGTGCAGTGCGACAGCTGCAGAGACTGGTCCGTCCCTGCTCCTCCTCTCCACCTCCTCTTCTCGTGCTCCTCTCTCGCTCCTCTTTCTCTCTCGCCCCGCTTCCGCTCTCGCCCCTCTTCCTCTCTCGCCCCTCTTCCTCTCTCGCTCCTCTTCTTCGCTCGCCCCTCTTCCTCTCTCGCCCCTCTCCCTCTCTCGCCCCTCTTCCTCTCTCGCCCCTCTTTCTCTCCCTCCCCTCTTTCTCTCTCGTCCCTCTTTCTCTCTCGTTTTTCCTCTGTCTGTTGATTTCCAGATCTGCATTCGTCCGTCCTTCCCTCCATCCATTCCCCTCCCCTCGCTCCCAGTCTTCTCTCCCTCTTCCCCTCATGCCTTGCTCTTCCTTCCCATGCCCGCTCTCCCTCCATCTGTCCCTTTTCCTTTCCCCTCACCACTGTGTAATCACCTATCCCCCCTCTCTTCCTTAGCTCCGTCCTCCGCCACCCTTCCCTCGCTCCTCATTTTCCTCGTTTCACTTTGTCCTTTTCCTTTTCCCCTTTCCCTCCTCCCTTCCCTCGTCCCTTTTCTTCCTCCCCTCCCTTTGCCCCCTTCCTTTCCTTACTCCTTTCCCTCGCACGTTCCCATCCTCTCTTCCCTCCTCCCCTCCCCCCCCCCTCCTCTTTCCACCTCCGTTCCCCTCCTCCATTTTTCTCCTCTCGATTTCTCCTTCCTTTCCTCGTTTTCCCCCTCCCTTTCTCACATACTCCCCTCTCCTTCTCACACACCCGCCTCTCGCCCTCACACTCCCCTCCCCTCCCCTCGCTCTCTCTCCCCCCCTCCTCTCTCACACCCCTCCCCTCTCACACCCCCCTCCCCTCTCACACCCCCCTCTCCTCTCACACCCCCTCTCCCTCTCACTCCCTCCTCCCCCTCCCCTCACACGCGCACCACACACCCTGGGCGGGCAGGTTCCACCCCACGTGCATCCACCTGACGCCAGAGCAGGTGAAGAAGATGACGCAGTTTGTGTGTGACAAGTGCCTGGCTGAGGGGCAGATCCTCGCCGGCAAACCACAGCCTCTTCCCGCCACTGAGTCCAGTACACTCACTGTAAGCACGCTCGCTGTAAGCACGCTCGCTGTAAGCACGCTCGCTGTGAGCACATTCACTGCAAGCATGCTCACTCTAGTAAGCACATTACAGTTCTGTATAATCAATTCTTGCCTCCCTCTTTTTTCTCCTCCCATCCTCCTCCTTGTCTTCTCATTTCTCTGTTGATGTTCGTGTTCCATTCTTTTCTTTCCTCCTCCTCCCCTCCCTTCCCCCCTCCCCATCCCCCCCCACTGCCCCCCTGTGCCATGCTCATTCCTCCCCCTTTCTCCCTCACTCATGTTTTATGCTGTTTTAGGCGTCTCAGAAAATAATATCTCCTCCCCCTTCATCTGTTTCTTAGGCGCCTCACAAATACTCCCTGTCTCTCTCTCTCTCTCTCTCTCTCTCTCTCTCTCTCTCTCTCTCTCTCTCTCTCTCTCACACACACGCACACGCTCTCTCTCTCTCTCTCTCTCTCTCTCTCTCTCTCTCTCTCTCTCTCTCTCTCCCTCTCCCTTTCCCCTTCTCTCCCTCCCTCGCATGCAGGGAGAGCGGAACCCGAAGCGTTCAAAGCGGTGACCCTCCACACTGCACCCTCTTGCAAGCGGGGGGCAGTGGGGGGGATGCGGAGGGGGGAAGGGTGCTCAAGCAGTGACCCTCTCGCGCGCACACTGTGCTTTCTCTGCGTCGTCTCTCTGAAGACTTATGCGAAAGAGGGAGAGGGGGGATAGGGAGGATAGGGGGAGGGGGAGAGGGAGGGGGAGGGGGAGGGGGAGGGGGAGGGGGAGGGGGAGGGGGAGGGGGAGGGGGAGGGGGAGGGGGAGGGGGAGGGGGAGGGAGAGGGGCAGAGGGAGGGGGAGGGGTTGATGCCTCTCCATACATGGGTTTGAGAAGCCTTAAGAGACGTTCCTGTGTACCCACTTCCAACCACCCTCCACTCCTCCACCGCTCGCGCACTCACTCCCTCCGTCCTACCATGCCTCCTGCTCTCCGGCAAGGAGAGGCAAGGAGACACAGAAGGCTCTTTACCAACACCTCTCCCCCTCTCCCTTGTCCCTCTCCCCTGTTTCCCTTGTGTAAATTCCTCCTGAATTGAGACGACTGATAATGCGTCTCAGCTTACCTTCCGTAATCCCCTGCCCAAACTTCCTCCTTTAGCAGACTCATGCCGTGTCTCCCTCTCAACCTGTGCCTCTGCCCCCGGGCCCCTGGGACCATGCTCTAAGCTCCTGGGGCAGATGGAGCATTGTTTTGTCAAGAAGGGGAAGGGGAAGGCAATGAGCAAGGGCTTTATGCGATTTAGGGGCAAGGGCATTATGAGATTTAGGGGAACCCTAAATCCTTGCAAATGGGGCAGGTGCTGGATTCTAGCCAAAGCAGCATCTTCGCTAGAGTGTAGGGTGTCTGCTTAGTGTACTCGGAGTGGCAAGGGCCTTGGTGTGGGCCGTCGGAGGGTTTGCACTTGAAAGAAACCCCTTATGTTCATACTGAACCATGTTTTGATGGGGC
Source organism: Closterium sp. Naga37s-1 (assembly GCA_947471745.1). Classification (NCBI taxonomy): domain Eukaryota; kingdom Viridiplantae; phylum Streptophyta; class Zygnematophyceae; order Desmidiales; family Closteriaceae; genus Closterium; species Closterium sp. Naga37s-1. The sequence continues at coordinate 3,240,538 of CANJKZ010000813.1, forward strand.
ATGTTGGAAACAAGTGATTTAAGCGCTATTGTTGTGTCGAAACACTAAGTTGTAAACGAAGCAAAGCACAACGAAGCATCGGCGAGTCAACCATCGGAGGTTGAAGAAGAAAAGTAATTGCTGGAGGTTACGCGAAAGTCAAAGGTCAGCGACCTTTGACCTGACAAATACAGCACGACAGCAAGGACAAACAACTGACTCGTTATTGAGCAGTTGCCCGAGTCGTCACTGTATCGAACCGCAACAGCAACAGTAAAACGGTTATTAGCTGTATCTCTTCGTATTCCTTGTACTCTTATAAAAATATTGTATCTCTATGTTTTAATTAATCGATCTTGCCCTCACATACTAGCGCAAGGTGGTTCAATACTTATCATTGTAACGCTTCCGCAAATACAACATTCTTACTCTGAGTTTAGCCTTGCAAAGATCCTAAGGGCTTTTTCTCAGCCCAACATGGTATGAGAGCTATCAGGGCAAACTCAACTGCTTCCAAGTTACCCACAACATCAGAAGGCATGGCAACGCAGAAGGAGAGAAGCTCCTCTAACGGTTCTCCTGGCACTACTCCTACTCCACCTCCTGCCTCTGGCCTACAGACAGAGGGGGGCACAGCAACAAGACCAGCAGCTGAGTCTACTGAGACTCCCGCGAATCAAGCGACAGGCTTCGACCCAAGCATGATGGAGAATTTTTTCTCCTTCATGTCCTTCTACGAGCAGCATCAGCAAACGGCACCTGCCCAGTCAAACATCAGCAACAACAACAACGACGTCACGCCCATGAGCCTCGACGGTTCATCCTATGCGCGCGGAAACCAGCAGCAACCCACCTTCGCTCCGTACGAGCCTCAACGTGGCTCAATCAGCTTCATGCCGCACCAGCAGCCTCAACCTGGACAGGAGAAAACATTGGATGCACTTCAGGTTCAATCACAGTTCGCGCACGTTTTGAAACTTCAGACATCAACACCTTTCGACGGGAAGGACTTCTATACCTGGTCATTTGAATTTGAGCTGATGATGGAAGGCGCGCAGATTCTCGGATTCTTCGACGGGTCCCTGCCATACCCAACACACGGAACGCAATACGACAAGTAGTAGTACACGTACCAGTCAATGATGGCATACACAGTCCTGCTGAGGAACATAACTCCAAACCAGCAGCAGAACATCCGGTCTTATCGGGGATACGGCAACTCCGCCGAGCTCGCGTACAACCATTTGAAGAACCTGTATCAAGCAACAGACAGCGTCAATCAGAGTCGGTTAATGGCACAGCTGACAACAGTGGAAATGAAACCAGGCGAAAAGGGAATGGCGTATATCAGCCGCTGTCGCGAATTGCGCGACAAACTCCTTCGATGCGGAGGATCGATATCTGAAGAAGCCTTCGTCACAGTCGTCATCTCCGGTCTTGGTCCTCACTGGCGCTCCACCCGCGCCATACTCCGAGCTCACGGGAAGATCTCCGAAGCGGCACTCTGCGCCGAAATTCACGCCGAACAACAAGACATGGACCTGCACGAGGAACGACACAAGAGAAAGACATCAGTACCTGAATTCGCATTCCACACCCAATGGCGCTTCAACAACTCCAACCGACAAAACAAACAACAACAGCAGCAGCACGTACTGCCGTTCTGTCATCTCTGCAAGACGTCTGGACATCCCCGTACACGCTGCCCAAGTCTGCGACAGCCAACACCACCGCAACGACAACTTCGGCCTTCAAGAAGTCAAGTCGCCTCAACACAAGCGCATCCCACTCCTCAAGCTCAAGGAACGCCGACAACTCAACCTGCACAAGGGACAAGAAACATCGTGAGCTGCATGGCGAGACTGTCAGACTCCTGCATCACTGAGTCACCACCGTACTACTCACCAGAAGAACAACTTGACGAAAGCACTCCTCGCCGCGAGACACTGGAGCCGAACCCGACATACGCAGCCATCGCCCAGAGCGAGCCGTCCGGGAAAGACACTTGGTTCTTGGACAGCTGCTGCGGACACCATATGTGTTCCTCGGGTCGCTTCGTTCAACGGGAACATCAACTTCAGCGCGAAGTCGTCATCACCGTCGCCAACAATCAGAACCTGCGCACACGACGACAGGGCGTAGTTCAACTTCAGTCACGAGAGACCAACGTCATACTGCAAATGTCAAAAGTTTTAATAGCGGAGGGACTCGGCTACAACCTACTGAGTATCAGTCAGTTGATGGCGAAAGGCATTCACCTCGAAGCAGACAGCACCACCCAGGAGTTCCAAGTTGTATCACGGGAAAGGCGGACTTTACATCGGGAAGGCGGTATTGAAGAACAACGTCTTCGTCCTCGACTCCGTTCCAGACCTCGGCACCGCCGACAACGACGCCATCGTCAACTTCACTTCCTGGACACACCCACCTGATCTCGATCCCGACTTCAGCCCCGGCGGTTTTTGGTACTCCAGCACGGTACCTGAGGCAGAACGAACATGAGCATTAGCAACAATTCAACAAGCAGCAGCAGAGACAACATCGACATCAGCAGCGACAACATCGGCAGCAGCAGCGACAACATCGGCAGCAGGAGCGACAACATCGGCAGCAGCAGAGACAACACCGGCAGCAGCAGAAACAACATCGGCAGCAGCAGAGACAACATCGGCAGCATCAGAAACAACATCGATCACGACACCAATCGCGGGTCCTTCAACGGTACCAGCCCCAATCGACGACGATACTCCACCGACCCCTGCGCAGCAGTTGACTCCCACTCAACGAGAAGTCCATAGAAGCACCAACTTCACCGCTGGCTTTTACACCAACTCTGACTTGTATAGGCGCTCACCCGGACATCGCGCTGGTGAAGACATCTGGCACGCACGAATGGGACACCCGAGCAACACGACGTTAAATAACACGATAAGAGCAGGCGTACTCGACAAAGATTCCCTACTCCTACCCGACGGAAGAGAACTTCAACGAGTGCGAGGAACATGCCTCACCTGCCCTGAAGCCGACTTACCGCATCAGCCTTTCGTCCCTCACCACAACCCAAGTGCACCGGCATACGCACCTCTGGAGAAGGTTTACAGCGATATACTGTACAATCGCGAGCCCGGTCAAGGAGCGTACAACTACGTTATCACCTTCATCGACGCCGCCACACGATATGTCTGGCATCTTAATCTTCCAAGTCGCGACATGGCCTTCGAAGCCTTCGTCGCCTGGCTTCCAGTAGCAGAACGAGAGTCAGGGGTGAAACTGAAAAGTTTCCTGTCAGACGGGGGAGGAGAATACACATCACAGAGGTTCACACAGTACCTGGCGGAGAGAGGCATCAAGAGACTCCTCTCTCTTCCCTACGCTCATCAACAGCAAGGTGTGGCAGAAAGGATGAACAGGACCCTCCAGAACACCATGCGCAAACTGCTACGTGGCATGCGGCTACCCAACCACCAGTGGCCTGAGGCGATGGACCATGCTGTCCTACTGCACAACTTGCTTTCGTCATCATCACTCCCGAACAACGCATCACCGCACCTGCTGTGGACAGGGAAATTGGGCAACACAAAAATGTTACGAGTGTTCGGCTGCATGGTACAGTACCGACCCCCAGCTGCACGCGCCGGTCAATTCTCCCAACGCGCACAATGGGGACTACACCTGGGCATCGAAAAACATTACAACGCATGGAAGATTTTCGACATCAACACAAAGGAAACAGTGGCAGCACGTGATGTCATCTTCTACGAACGTCTCACCCTTCCAACATACCTGTACAACCTGGAAACCTCACGGGATGTCACAGGCGGATTTCGTGGCTACCGAGCCTTCGCTTCGGCAGAAGATGAAGCTGACCTGGACGAGCAGACCATGGACGGAGCTTCGGAAGAAGCCGGACCTCTTCCCTACTGTTCGGTGGACATCCCAATGGACGACGACAACCCTCGCGAGAGCATCAACGCCGAAGTCTTCTACGACTTCGTCGACACTGGTAACGTTACACCCGCCCGAGTCAACACCAACGAAGCAGAACGCTTAGGACCCAATTTCTTACCTGATCCAGAAACCGGAGACGAAGCAGCCTATCCCGCGGACACAACTCTCCCCCGCTACACACAGAGCGGACTGCAGATACTTGGCCTCGTCACCGCGGTCCATGGCTCAGCGCCTCCTAAGGAGCCTGCCACGGTTCAGCAGGCTCTGGGGGGGGAACATAAGGACAAATGGCACGAAGCCATGGAGAGGGAGTTGAAGGCGCTGGAAGAACGCAACACCTGGAAAATTGTTCCCATTGGCGTGGCTCGCAACAAAACGGTACTCACCGGAAAATGGTTTTCCGTGTGAAAACCAAAGCAGACGGCACCATCGACAAGTTCAAAGCACGCTGGGTCGTACGCGGCTTCGACCAAGAGCACGGACGCGACTTCACCGAGACATTCGCGCCGGTTAGCCGACACACTTCTCTACGGATTCTCCTCGCGATAGCCGCTATGAAGAAGAAGAAGCTACGTCAGATCGACGTCGTCAACGCTTTCCTCTACGCACCTGTTGACGCTGAGATCTTTGTCGAGCTACCACACGGCTCCAACGGAGACCCTAACCAAGTCTGCCAATTACTGAAGTCTCTGTATGGCATTAAGCAGGCTCCGAGACTGTGGCAACAGTATCTACACGCTCGACTCATCCGCATCGGATTCCGCCAGCTACCGCACGACCAGGGCATGTACCGACTCACGAAGGGCACCGACTACATTCTACTCATGGCGCGAAGCCATGGACAGGGAGTTGAAGGCGCTGGAAGAACGCAACACCTGGAAAATTGTTCCCATTGGCGTGGCTCGCAACAAAACGGTACTCACCGGAAAATGGGGTTTCCGTGTGAAAACCAAAGCAGACGGCACCATCGACAAGTTCAAAGCACGTTGGGTCGTACGCGGCTTCGACCAAGAGCACGGACGCGACTTCACCGAGACATTCGCGCCGGTTAGCCGACACTCTTCTCTACAGACTCTCCTCGCAATAGCCGCTATGAAGAAGAAGAAGCTACGTCAGATCGACGTCGCCAACGCTTTCCTCTACGCACCTGTTGACGCTGAGATCTTCGTCGAGCTACCACACGGCTCCAACGGAGATCCTAACCAAGTCTGCCAACTACTGAAGTCTCTATATGGCATTAGGCAGGCTCCGAGACTGTGGCAACAGTATCTACACGCTCGACTCATCCGCATCGGATTCCGCCAGCTACCGACTCACGAAGGGCACTGACTACATTCTACTCATCGTCTACGTAGACGATCTGCTTTACATCGGTTCGACCGACGGAATCACGACCTGGTTCGAAGGGGAGCTGCAGCAGGACCTCACGCTCACGGTTTCGTCTACCGTAACACAATACCTCGGCCTCAACATCCAAGAAGAAGAAAACGCAATCTACCTCAGCGCCGCGAAATACGCCGACACCATCGCTAAGCGCTTCGGACTCACCCCAACTGCTATCTCCACACCATATCGCTACACCGCCGGAAGTCACAAGGAAGCCTCCGCCCTGCTCAAGCCCGCCGGCATACGCGACTACCAACGAAAGCTAGGATGTCTGCCCTTCGCAGCCGTCACCTGCCGACCGGACCTTTCATACTCCGCAAGCCAACTCGCCACCTACCTCAAGAAACCCGAAGCAGAGCACATGGCGGAGCTCGATCGCGCACTGCACTACCTCGTCAGCACCCCGACGATCGGACTAACCTACCACAAGACCGGAACTACAACGCCTAAGCTGATCGGATACGTCGACGCTGACCACGCCGGTGACACTGACAACAAGCGCTCGCGCACCGGCTACATCTACCGACTCGAGCCTATCGGGCCCATCTCGTGGCAGTCGAGCAAGCAGGAACTAATTGCTCTCTCCTCAGCTGAAGCAGAATATATCGCACTCTGCTCAGCCACCAAGGAAGGATTGTACCTTCGCGAACTGCTGGAAGAAGCGAAGCTGGCCCAGTTACCCAGCTTCTCCCTGTTTTGCGACAATCAGTCAGCGATTCGCATAGCAAACAAGAGCGGATTTGCGAACAGGACGAAGCACATCGCACTACGATATTTCTTCGTGAAGGACGAAATCGAGAAGGGGAGACTCGAGCTGTCCTACTGTCCCACGTCCGAGATGGCAGCTGATTACTTGACCAAGAAGCTCGGAAAGCAGAAGTTCGAGTACTGCATGCTGCTGACTGGACAAGGCCACGTCACCAGCAACGACACTCCAGAAGCGAAGGGGAGTGTTGGAAACAAGTGATTTAAGCGCTTCTGTTGTGTCAAAACACTAAGTCGTAAACGAAGCAAAGCACAACGAAGCATCGGCGAGTCAACCATCGGAGGTTGAAGAAGAAAAGTAACTGCTGGAGGTTACGCGAAAGTCAAAGGTCAGCGACCTTTGACCTGACAAATATAGCGCGACAGCAAGGACAAACAACTGACTCGTTATTGAGCAGTTGCCCGAGTCGTCACTGTATCGAACCGCAACAGCAACAGTAAAACGGTTATTAGCTGTATCTCTTCGTATTCCTTGTACTCTTATAAAAACCTTGTATCTCTCTGTTTTAATTAATCGATCTTGCCCTCACATACTAGCGCAAGGTGGTTCAATACTTATCATTGTAACGCTTCCGCAAATACGTAACGCTTCCGCAAATACAACATTCTTACTCTGAGTTTAGCCTTGCAAAGATCCTAAGGGCTTTTTCTCAGCCAACAGGGCAGACGCAGTGGTTGCAAATTGTTGATTGCTGATTAGGGCGCGTGTGATCTGGCACAAATTGTAGAAGCTGTTGGAAACAAGTGACTTAAGCGCTTCTGATGTGTCGAAACACTGAACTGCGAGCGAAGCAAACTACAACGAAGCAACGGCGAGTCAACCATCGGAGGTTGACAAGAGAAGTAACTGCTGGAGGTTACGCGAAGGTCAAAGGTCAGCGACCTTTGACTTGACAAATACAGCGCGACAGCAAGGACAAACAACTGACTCGATACTGAGCAGTTGCCCGAGTCGTCACTGTATCGAACCGCAACAGCAACAGTAAAACAGTTATTAGTTGCACCCTTTCATATTCCTTGTAATCTTATAAAAGGCTTGTATTACTTTCTTATAATCAATCTATCTTGCCCTCACATACTAGCGCAAGGTGGTTCAATACTTATCATTAAACCGCTTCCGCAACTACAACACTTCTACTCTGAGTTTAGCCTTGCAAAGATCCTAAGGGCGTTTCTCAGCCCAACATGGTATGAGAGCTAACAAGGCAAAACTCCACTTCGTTCAAACTCCTACAACATCAGAAGGCATGGCAACACAGAAGGAGAGAAGCTCCTCTAATGGCTCTCCCGGCACTACTCCTACTCCACCTCCAGCCTCTGGCCTACAGACAGAGGGAGGTACAGCAGCAAGACCAGCAGCTGAGTCTACTGAGACTCCCGTGAACCAAGCGACAGGCTTCGACCCAAGTATGATGGAGAAATTCTTCTCCTTCATGTCCTTCTACGAACAACATCAGCAAGCGGCACCTGCCCAGTCAAACATCAGCAACAACAACAACGACGTTACGCCCATGAGCCTCGACGGTTCATCCTATGCGCGCGGAAACCAGCAGCAACCCACCTTCGCTCCGTATGAGCCTCAACGTGGCTCGATCAGCTTCATGCCGCACCAGCAACCTCAACCTGGACAGGAGAAAACACTGGATGAACTTCAGGTTCAATCACAGTTCGCGCACGTTTTAAAACTTCAGACATCAACACCTTTCGACGGGAAGGATTTTTATACCTGGTCATTCGAGTTTGAGCTGATGATGGAAGGCGCGCAGATTCTCGGATTCTTCGACGGGACCCTGCCATACCCAACACACGGAACGCAATACGACAAGTAGCAGTACACATATCAGTCAATGATGGCATACACGATCCTGCTGATGAACTTAACTCCAAACCAGCAGTAGAACATCCGTTCTTATCGAGGATACGGCAACTCCGCCGAGCTCGCGTACAACCATTTGAAGAATCTGTATCAAGCAACAGACAGCGTCAATCAGAGTCGGTTAATGGCACAGCTGACAACAGTGGAGATGAAACCCGGCGAAAAGGGGATGGCATATATCAGCCGCTGCCGCGAGTTGCACGACAAACTCCTTCGATGCGGAGGATCGATATCTGAAGAAGCCTTCGTCACAGTTGTCATCACTGGTCTTGGTCCTCATTGGCGCTCTACTCGAGCTATTCTCCGAGCTCACGGGAAGATCTCCGAAGCGGCACTCTGCACCGAAATACACGCCGAACAACAAGACATGGACCTGCACGAGGAACGGCACAAGAAGAAAACATCAGTACCCAGATTCGCATTTCACACCCAGCGGCGCTTCAACAACTCCAACCGACAGAATAAACAACAACAGCAACAGCACGTACCACCGTTCTGTCATCTCTGCAAGACGTCTGGACACCCCCGTACACACTGTCCAAGTCTGAGACAGTCAACGACACCACAACGACAACTTCGACCTTCAAGCAGCCAAGTCGCTTCAACACAAGCGCATCCTACTCCTCAAGTTCAAGCCTCGACAACGTCAACAACGCAATCTGCACAAGGGACAAGAAATATCGTGAGCTGCATGGCGAGATTGACAGACTCCTGCATCACTGAATCACCACCTTACTACTCACCGGAAGAACAACTCGATGTAAGCACTCCTCGCCGCGAGTCACTGGAGCCGAACCCGACATACGCAACCATCGCCCAGAGCGAGCCATCCGGGAAAGACACTTGGTTCTTGGATAGTTGCTGCGGACAACACATGTGCTCCTCGGGTCGCTTCGTTCAAAAGGAACACCAACTTCAACGCGAAGTCGTCATCACCGTCGCCAACAATCAGAACCTGCGCACATGACGACAAGGCATTGTCCAACTTCCGTTAAGAGAAACCAATGCCATACTGCAAATGTCAAAAGTTTTAATCGCGGAGGGACTCGGCTACAACTTACTCAGCGTCAGCCAGTTGATGGCGAAAGACATCCACCTCGAAGCAGGCAGCACCACACAGGAGTTTAAACTATACCACGGGAAGGGAGGTCTCTACATCGGCAAGGCAGTGCTGAAGAATAACGTTTTCGTCCTCGACTTCGTTCCAGATCAAGGCACCGCAGACAGCGACGGGATCGTCACATTCGCTCCCTGGACACATCCACCAGACCTCGACCCCGACTTCAGCCCCGGCGGCTTCTGGTACTCGAACACGGTACTTGAGGCAGAACGAACACGAGCATTAGCAACAATCCAACAAGCAGCAGAGACAACATTGACAGCAGCAGAGACAACATCGGCAGCAGCAGAGACAACATCGGTAGCAGCAGAGACAACATCGGCAGCAGCAGAGACAACGTCGGCAGCAGTAGAGACAACATCGGCAGCAGCAGAGACAACACCAATCGCGGGTCCTTCAACTGCATCAGCTCCAATCGACGATACTCCACCGACTCCTGCGCAGCAGTTGACACCTACTCCACGAGAGGTTCATAGAAGCGCCAATTTCACCGCCGGTTTTTACTCCAACTCCGACTTGTACAGGCGCTCACCCGGACATCGCGCTGGCGAAGACATCTGGCACGCAAGAATGGGACATCCAAGCAATACAACGTTAAACAACGATAAGAGCAGGAGTACTCGACAAGGACTCCCTACTACTACCCGACGGTAGAGAACTTCAACGAGTTCGAGGAACATGCCTTACCTGCCCTGAAGCCGACTTACCGCATCAGTCGTTCGTCTCGCATCACAACCCGAGTGCACCAGCATACGCACCTCTGGAGAAAGTATACAGCGATATACTGTATAATCGGGAGCCTGGTCAAGGAGCATGTAACTACGTCATCACCTTCATCGACGCCGCCACACGATACGTATGGCATCTAAACCTCCCGAGCCGCGACATGGCCTTCGAAGCTTTCGTCGCCTGGCTTCCAGTAGCAGAACGAGAATCAGGAGTGAAGCTGAAAAGCTTCCAGTCAGACGGGGGAGGAGAATACACATCACAGAGGTTCACACAGTACCTGGCGGAGAGAGGCATCAAGAGACTTCTCTCTCTTCCCTACGCTCACCAACAGCAAGGTGTGGCAGAAAGGATGAACAGGACCCTCCAGAACACCATGCGCAAACTGCTACGTGGCATGCGGCTACCCAACCACCAGTGGCCTGAGGCGATGGACCATGCTGTCATGCTGCACAACTTGCTCTCATCATCATCGCTCCCGAACAACGCATCACCGCATCTGCTGTGGACAGGAAAATTGGGCAACACAAAAATGTTACGAGTGTTCGGGCTGCATGGTACAGTACCGACCCCCAGCTGCACGTGCCGGTCGATTCTCCCAACGAGCACAATGGGGGCTACACCTGGGCATTGAAAAACATTACAACGCATGGAAGATTTTCGACATCAACACAAAGGAAACAGTGGCAGCACGTGATGTCCTCTTCTACGAACGCCTCACTCTTCCAACGTACCTGTACAACTTGGAAACCTCACGGGATGTCACAGGCGGATTTCGTGGGGACCGAGCCTTCACTTCGGCAGCAGATGAAGCTGACTGGGATGAACAGAACGTGGACAGAGCTTCGGAGGACGCCGAACCTCTCCCCTACTGCTCAGTGGACATTCCAGTGGATGACGACAACCCTCGCGAAAGCGTCAACGCCGAAGTCTTCTACGACTTCGCTGACACTGGTTACGTTACACCCGCACGAGTCAACACCGACGAAGCAGAACGCATAGGACCTAATTTCTTACCTGATCCAGAAGCAGGAGACGAAGCAGCTTATCCCGAGGACGCAAATCTTCCCCGCTACACACAGAGTGGACTCCAGATACTCGGGCTCGTCACCGCAGTCCACGGCACGGCGCCGCCTAAGGAGCCTGCCACGGTTCAGCAGGCTCTGGGGGGGAGCACAGGGAAAAATGGCGCGAGGCCATGGACAAGGAGTTAAAAGCGCTGGAAGAACGCAATACCTGGAAAATCGTTCCCATCGGCGTGGCACGCAACAAGACAATCCTCACCGGGAAATGGGTTTTCCGCGTGAAAACCAAAGCAGACGGCACCATCGACAAGTTTAAAGCACGCTGGGTCGTGCTCGGTTTTGACCAAGAGCACGGACGGGACTTCACCGAAACGTTCGCACCGGTCAGCCGACACACCTCTCTGCGGATTCTCCTCGCGATAGCCGCCATGAAGAAGAAGAAGCTACGCCAAATCGACGTCGCCAACGCGTTTCTCTACGCACCTGTCGATGCTGAGATCTTCGTTGAGCAACCACACGGCTCCAACACAGACCCCAACCAAGTCTGTCAACTGCTGAAGTCTCTGTACGGCATCAAACAGGCCCCTGTGGCAGCAATAACTACACGCGCGGCTCATCCGCATCGGATTCCGCCAGCTACCGCACGACCAGGGCATGTACCGGCTCACGAAAGGCATCGACTATATCCTGCTGATCGTCTACGTGGACGATCTACTCTACATCGGCTCGACCAACGGCATCACAACTTGGTTCAAATGGGAGCTGCAGCGGGACTTAACGCTCACCGTCTCATCCACCGTAACACAATACCTCGGACTCAACATACAGGAAGAAGAAAACGCGATCTACCTCAGCGCCGCAAAATACGCCGACACCATCGCGAAACGCTTCGGATTAACTCCAACTGCTATCTCCACACCGTACCGCTACACCTCCGCAAGCCACAAAGGAATCTCCGCACCACTCAATCCCGCCGGCATACGCGACTACCAGCGAAAGCTAGGATGTCTCCTCTTCGCAGCAGTCACCTGCCGACCTGACCTATCGTACTCGGCAAGCCAACTCGCCACCTACCTCAAGAAGCCTGAAGCAGATCACATGGCCGAGCTCGACCGCGCTCTTCACTATCTCGTCAGTACTTCGACGATCGGCCTGACCTACTACTTAAACGGAACCTCGACACCTAAGCTAATCGGCTATGTAGACGCCGACCACGCCGGCGACGCTGACAACAGGCGCTCGCGCACCGGCTACATCTATCGACTTGAACCTATCGGGCCTATCTCGTGGCAGTTGAGCAAGCAGGAACTAATCGCTCTCTCCTCAGCTGAAGCAGAATATATTGCACTCTGCTCCGCCACCAAGGAAGGATTATACCTTCGCGAACTACTGGAAGAAGCGAAGCTGGCCCAGTTACCCAGCTTCTCTCTGTTTTGCGACAATCAGTCAGCAATTCGCATCGCCAACAAGAATGGATTCGCGAACAGAACGAAGCATATCGCCCTGCGATACTTCTTCGTGAAGGACGAGATCGAGAAGGGGAGACTTGAGCTGTCCTACTGTCCCACGTCCGAGATGGCAGCTGATTACTTGACCAAGAAGCTCGGAAAACAGAAGTTCGAGTACTGCATGATGCTGACTGGACAAAGCCACGTCACCAGCGGCGACACTCCAGAAGCGAAGGGGAGTGTTGGAAACAAGTGACTTAAGCGCTTCTGATGTGTCGAAACACTGAACTGCAAGCGAAGCAAACTACAACGAAGCAACGGCGAGTCCACCATCGGAGGTTGACAAGAGAAGTAACTGCTGGAGGTTACGCGAAGGTCAAAGGTCAGCGACCTTTGACTTGACAAATACAGCGCGACAGCAAGGGCAAACAACTGACTCGATACTGAGCAGTTGCACGAGTCGTCACTGTATCGAACCGCAACAGCAACAGTAAAACAGTTATTAGTTGCACCCTTTCATATTCCTTGTAATTTTATAAAAGACTTGTATTACTTTCTTATAATCAATCTATCTTGCCCTCACATACTAGCGCAAGGTGGTTCAATACTTATCATTAAACCGCTTCCGCAACTACAACAGTTCTACTCTGAGTTTAGCCTTGCAAAGATCCTAAGGGCTTTTCTCAGCCCAACAGAAGCTAGATCTCTAACCTCTTTGCACCTTGTGACAAGTTACTTAAATGTATCCTTCCTACCATGTAAAACCTTTCTGAAAGTGTCAAGAATAGAACTAGGAATGATGGATTGGACTAGGCAAGAGGTGAGTACAAGTAGGGGAAACCTAACCCTAAAGTGTTGTACTCACTAAGGAGTGACCCTACTGTAGCCTAGAGATACAATTGTAATCTGACACACCCCCATAGGCAAAGTAGGGGACAGCAAACACAACAAGCGGTCACAAGACCAGTCTGCAGAAGAGAACACAGCTCAGGGTGGATCACAAAGTCACCACGCATTCTGAGCACAAGCAAGTGGCCACAAGACCAGTTCACATGCAGAGGTATATAATAGCAAGGCAGTACACTGATCACAACCTAGCAAGAGAAAACATGCAGGTATAAAGATATATAGCAGTGTACAACAAGAGCAAGTCAAGCAACCAACAGGTGAGGCAGAGTGGGCACAAGCCCAAGAGCAGTGCAGAAACGGTGATGATCACCAGCCCCAAGGGCCTTGGTGAAGACATCAGCAATGTTGGCCCGAGAGGCCACGTAAGCAAGGCGCAGCTGACCACGCTGCTGCAGCTCACGCGCAAGGAAGTAGCGAAGAGCAATGTGCTTCGTTCTGTGCTCCAGTCTCTGCTCGCGACACAAGGAAAGCATTGCCTTGTTGTCGACGTACAGACTGGAGGAGAACGAGGCCGCTCCCCCAAGTCGGTCAGCAGGTAGGTCAGCCAGCGTAGCTCCTGTGCAGCCATGGCCCCAGCGTAGATCTCGGCCTCACAGCTGGAACCAAGCACAGAAGAAGAACGAGTGGACCTCCACGAGACAGAACCAGCGCCAAGACTAAATGTGTAACCCTGTGATGAACGCTGAGTCGTCTGGTCGTCGGCCCAAGAAGCGTCAGAGTGTCCTGTGAGGACCACCGAACCCCGTCCTCCAAGCACGAGCACCATGCCCGATGTGCTGCACAAGTAACGCAGTACCCTCTTCGCAGCATCAAAGTGCACCTTTCGGTGTCGACCAGGTGCCACGTAGCGAGCCAGGAGGCTGAGAGGGTACGCGAGGTCAGGTCGTGTGCACGTCATCAGGTACATGAGGCAACCCACAAGCTCTGGGTACGGACCACTCGGCTCTACGGACTCGTCCGAAGGTGGAGCTGAGAGCGAGTGGCCGGTAGACAGAGGAGTGGGCTGTGGCGAGGACCAAGTGAAGCGGAAGCGCTGAAGGACCTGGTGCACCATGTGTGACTGAGTGAGGGTGATGGTGCGCCGTGGTCTGTCCCGGGTGATCTGCAAGCCAAGATAGCTCCGCAGCTCACCCAGGTCAGTGCAGGTGTGTCTCTCCTGCAGCTCCGCCTTCACTAGGGCCAGTGCCTCAGTGTCAGCAGTAGCAAAAACCAAGTCGTTGACGTACACGAGGATGTAGAACGGCGACAGAGTAGTGTCGGTGCGTAGAAACAGCGACGGGTCAGCAGTCGAAGGAGCAAACCCAAGAGCCGCAAGTGTCGTCCTCAGTGTGTCGTGCCACTCACAGGGCGCCTGACGCAGGCCGTACACTGGTTGCCGTAGGCTCCACTGGGTACCCTCAGGAAACGACCCAGTGAAGCCCTGTGGACGGCGCAACCAGATGGCCTCGTGAAGGCTATCCTGCAAGAAAGCTGTCGAGAAGTCGAGGGAGTGCAGCTCGTAGTCACGCTGAGCTGCAACGTGTAGCAACACCCGAAGAGTGGTCATCTTCGGGGTGGGGGAGAAGGTCTGAAAGAAGTCGACCCCCTCACGCTGACTGAAGCCTCGAGCAACGTAACGTGCCTTGAAGGCAGGCGGAGAACCCGGCGGCCGCTTCACCCTGAAAATCCACATGCCACTGACGATGTTCGCCCCAGGTGGGGGAACCTCGTCGACGTAGGTGCCTGTGGACTTCCAGGAAGCCATCTCTGCGTCCATGGCTGTCTGCCACTGAGAGGAGTACTCACCCGAAATCGCCTCCCTGTAGGAGCGCGGGGTGGGGATGTCAAGTGCATCCGGGTCTCCCTTAGGGGCAAGCAGCATGGTCGCGTGATGGGGTGAAGCGGCAGCAAGGCACTCCAGCTCCTCCTACCTGTCCTCAAGAACGTCACAGCCAAGGGCAGTACAGCCAAGAGCAGTCTCACCCCCGACAGACGGAGGACAGGCAGGGACAGGGTCAGAGACAAGAATCGCAAGGTAGTCTAGGCGGTACACAGCAGCAAAGTCAACAAGCTCAGCTACTAGGGCAGACGCATTAGGAGACGAGAACGTAGGGTCCGTCACAACCGTAGCAAGAAGGCGAGTAGCAGTCGGACTGGACGCACGAGCAAGGTCAGACGGAGGGTCAGCAACGTTAGGCAGAGAGGACGCAGGAGGTAACGGTAGTACAACACGCTGAGGAACAGAGGAAGGACGGAGTGTCATATCGTGAGTGCCGGGGACAGCCGGAGCACGCGGACGACGAACACGAGGAACACGAGCACGGACAGCAGCTCTAGGCTCAGGCTCAAGGTCAAAGCTAGACTCAGGCTCTCGACGCTCAGGGGTGGAAGCACGAGTCTCAGGCTCTCGACGCTCAGTCAGGGACTCTGACACCGCAGTGTAAGGAGCAGGAGCAGGCAGTGGGGAGTGTGGTAGCAGCGGTGGCTGTGACTGGTCCGTTGGCGGACACAGCAACGGAGGAGTAGTACCTGCCACAGGGAAGCCAGTAGCACCTGGCGGAAGATTGAGAAGGTGGCGAAGAGCACCAGTAGCTCCCGTACCTCCAGCACGAGCAGCTCCTCCAGTACCCCCAGCAACACCTCCAGCACCAGTAGCACCAGCACCTCCAGCACCACGAGCTCCGACAGCGCCAGCACCTCGAGCACCAGTAGTACCTCCAGCACCTCCAGTGCCTCCAGCTCCAGCTCCAGCGCCTCCAGCACCAGTAGTACCTCCAGTACCTCGTAGGGGCGAGCACGGCTGCAGGGGCAGCGCGGTCGCAGGGGCAGCGCGGTCGCAGGGGCAGCGCACGGGCTGCAAGGGCCGCGACAGTGAGAGCTAGGGGCGCCAGCGCACTGGCTACTGTGTAGGGCGTGGTGCTACCACTAGGCGGAACGGTGGGCCCATGTAGGAACGGTTCCTACTCTGATAACATGTCAAGAATAGAACTAGGAATGATGGATTGGACTAGGCAAGAGGTGAGTACAAGTAGGGGAAACCTAACCCTAAAGTGTTGTACTCACTAAGGAGTGACCCTACTGTAGCCTAGAGATACAATTGTAATCTGACAGAAAGTTCGAACGTTGGCAAAGTTTAGATCCGGACTACAAGTTTAGGGTACATTCCGCTCTGGACATGTCCCAATCGTACATGTCCCAATCGATTCCACCGCACTGCATCTTATTACACCGAATTACACCCTAGTTTCAAACATTGTCAAAATTTTCGCGTCTCTGGTTTAGTTCGGTTCGGAGCGGTGGAATCGATTGGGACATGTACGATTGGGACATGTCCAGAGCGGAATGTACCCTTAGTTTTAGGTTCAGTAAGTTTGCCAATCATTGCTGAACTTTCATTCATGGTGCAACCCACAATCAATCTTGACTTGCTGGTAAAATTACAGTATGGCATAGAGCAGGGCCTAAATTATCAGGGTAAAATACCCTGTTTGCCCTGATGGGCGGCCGCTTTTTCCCAGTCACCCTTGCCAAAACAGGGGGTATAAAAAATTTTACCTTAGAGCAAAAAGAAAGTTTTGATTTACACTGATAACGATTTCGGTTACCCTGCATATTTCACTGATACCGAATCCTCTGTAGCGAGGATTTCAATTGCGAAGTCGCAAAACGGTGCATCTGCCGCCGGGACTTGATCTTGCGACCATAGAAATGTTTTTGGGCTATGAGTCAGGGTAGAGCTGGCCTGAAACCCTGATTAGTCAGGGTGGGCCAAAACCAATTTTGTGTTTTGGGTTTAGGCGCTGGCATAGAGACACCATTTTCATCAACATCAGAAATCAACATCAAAGTACCCTAAACCCTGATATCCTATATACAAGAATACGGCATATTCGTTGTTAGTAAATCTGCATACCACCTTGGGTCAGTTGTCACTCACCTTCAACTACCTTTAGCCGTCAATTAGTGTCAGAAGACCAGCACAGGGGTTCTGACAATTAGCCACCATCCGATGCTTCCTCTTCCTCCAATTCAAAAGCATCTACTTCCGCAAAATATGTCTGTTTCTCGGACACAAAAACAGTGCGCTCTTGCTTCCCATGCTCCCTCTTCACCCGCCCTTTGCCTGGGGACACACTCAACCCACTTGACTTCCTATGCGGCCGCAAGCCCCACTCCGAGTCACCCTTGTCGCCCTCCTTACTCTCCTCACTTTTCTCACTCTCCTCACTCTCACTCCCTTCACTCCCGCTCTCCAAGGCACTATGATCATCTCCCCCTCTTGCTTCTTCAACATCCCCTCCATTCGACACAACTCCCTCTCTCCTCGCCATATCCACGCCTGCCACTTCTCTTCCTTCCACCAAACTCCCTCCCACATTCAGCCCATCCTTACGTAACGGCACCTCAACCACTGAATTACTCTGACATTCTGCTGGCTCCTCCTCTCTTCTCCTCTCCAACACCCTTCTAGTAGCCGCTGCCCTGATTTCGCCTCCTCTCCTTTCCTTCCTCTCCGGTTCCAGTAAAGGCTCAACCTTCCCTCTTCCTGACTTCCCCGTGCCTCTGCCTGTGTCCGCAGGTGAATGCTTCGCTGACTCGCTCTGGACCTTCTGATTTGGCCCTATACGACCTCGACTTCTCAACTGGGGTTTCTGCGTTTCCTGACCCGGGTTCTCTTGTTCCTGCTGCTGCAGCTGTTTATTCATCGAACGCGGCTTCAACTCTTTCACATCCTTCCGCTGCTGCTGCTTCTGCTGTCGTTTACTCGTCGAATGCGGTTTCATCTGTCCTTTCAAATCCTTCTGCTGTTGTTGTTGTTGCTGTTGCTGCTGCTGCTGCTGCTCTTGCTGCTGCCGCTGCTGTTGCCTCTGCTGCTGCTGTTGCCTCTGCTGCTGCTGCTGCTGTTGCCGCTGCTGCTGCAAATCTTCCTCCTTCCTCTGCTCCTCCACCTCCAGTCTCGCGGCAGCAGCTGCCTTCTCCTTAGCGGCCCTGCCACTGCGAGTCACTGGCTTCCTGTCTTCCAGCCACTTGGACCGCAGCTCCACCTGCACCGCCCACCCAGTCCACCCACCGACTTCAATTATACCGAACAAAAGCATATAAAAAGGATAACCACTAACTTCAACAGATACATGGCGCAACAACGAGCTTTTATATTAAAGAACGAGATAAGAGGCCATTTTTTTACCCCCAAAAATCTAGGGAGAATGGCGAGTGGTAGGTACGCGCAGTACGTGCAATCTACCTTGAACGAAAAAAGCACGGTCGGACCAATCAACCCAACGCACCTGCTTGGGAGTCTCCTCCTCGTGAGGCAACGGCTTGCCGAAGAGTATCCTCCCAACGTCATCCCCCGACACCGCTTTCGCCGCTTGTTTGGACCGATGAGGCCAGGTCCATGGGCCTTGACTGCCATGCACGCCACGCAGCACGGAAGGACGTCGAGACACGTCAAACGTGGGCTCAAGGCGGGTGCGGGAAATATTGGGTCGACTAGTGAGTGAGCTCAGAGCGAATGGGGAGAGGGGGGGAGGGGGGAGGGGGGAGGGGGGGAAGCAATCCTTGCAGCGCAGTCATCACTGACAGCCGGGAGCGCGGGCAGCAGCATTATGACGAGACGCGGGAGAGAAACTCTAGAACGAACGACAAGAAAGACGGTTTCTTTGTTTGTTTGCTCCCCGAGATCGAACACCAAAAAAATGTTCCGTTCCGACACAAAAAAGGCGTTTTTGTAGCCACACACCTAAACGTCTCCTTTCCTCTTACACGCACACAACAACAAAGGTTAGCGAAATCGTCACCTTTCCGCCGCGTTCGACGCGTCTTCCGAGTCCTGATCGGAGATGGCGCTGCCGCCTAAAGACGCCCGCTGGCGCTTCCGTCGGTACATTCGCTCGCCCACGGCTTGCCCGTCCATTGCGGGAGTCATGCGCGTCGCCGTGGCTAGTCTGTCCGTTTCGTACGCTGTGGTTCGGGATGGCTCGGCCTGGGGAGAGGAGGAAAGGTGGGGAGGGCGAAGGTAGAGGGAAGCACTCTAAACGGAGTGAAGCTGCTCAAAATACAATTGTTTTTTTTCTAATACGCGGCGGTGCTGTTATGTACGCTATAATTGGCACGAAAAACGGCTTCGCTAGTGGTAGCGACGCGCAGAGCACCGAACGGTAAAAAACAAGCAGAAACACTCAGGCGTGCGAACTCCTAGCAAGCGCGCCGCTACCTGAGACGTATCAGAAAGGCGCGAGGCGAGGGCGCCGTTGAGGGAAGACGACGCTAAGAAAGGGACTGACGAGGACGACGCCATTCGACGCGCAGCATTCTCCGATTATCGCGGGAGTAGAATCCGTGTGAACAGCAAGAAACGAACTGACGAGGCGGGTTTGGTTGGTCTTTATTTTACAGCGGAGCACGCCTGCCAGCTCTCGTCTCGTGTTCCGCAAGTTGCTTCTCCGAGTCGCTGACCACGGTTTGGCCTGTTGTGTCGTGGTTTAGAACGGTGAAGATAAAACAGCTGCTTTTGATGTCAAAACCTAATGAGCCCCGAGATGAAGGGAGTTGAGCTCTCTTGTCGGAGTGGAGTTTGTGCCAAGCTAAACCAGGCTGAACCGAGCTAGATCGTGTTGTAAGATTCTGGATCCAGCCAAACCGAGCCTATACTTCGATTGGAACCAGCCTTGTTTCGCTCTGGTTGGAAGCCAAGTGAAGCGATGGCGGCCAGGTTTGCGAAATTGAATTGTAACGCTCAACAAGGTTTCCAGCTAGTTCATGCTTGATATACATCCTGAAAACAAGCAGGTGTGAAATGAATAACTGGCAAAAATGCTCATACTTCGGTTATTAAATACAAAAAAAACACATTCATTGTCCAAAACGTGTGGAAGCACCTCCACCTCCCGCTCTTTGCCGCACACCCGAGTCCTTGTTGAGCATTTGGTTCAACTCAATTGCAAGAGGAAGCATCGATGTATCCGTCACCACTTCCTCACCTGAATGCATCACCAGCACACACAAACACAGAAGATTAAAACATCAGCACACATTAAACAATCAAACGCACGAACAGCTCCACAAAATAAACGCAAGCCCCCCTAACACAACTTCCATTTCTCACCTTCCACCCCTTCCCCTGTAACCGCTTTCTCGAACGAGTGCACGCGTAGCAGCGCTGCCGGCAGCACCACAGTATCCCCCTTGCTCATCTCCAGGTGATGCGGGTGGTGCCAGAAGAGACGAAGCACGCTATCCGGCTTCACCACTGCAGTCATCTGTGCAAACTTCTGCAGGGACGCCCCCCTTGTCTGCTCCGTGCGATGCACGAATCTCTCCAAGAGCAGAGCAGGAAGGGGGCGCTGCTGTGATACCAGAGAGGGATGGGAGGGAGCCGGGGAGGAGAGAGAGAGAGAGGGATGAGTCTTGGGGAGGTGAGAAAGGGGAACTGGGAGAGGGAAAAGGTCACTGAGAAGTTGGGGGAAGAGACGGCACTGGTTTCTGAGACCCAGAAGGAGGCGGCAGTACCAGGGGGACACATAAACGGAAGTAGCTGCAGCACACAAGAACAGGGCACGTGCTTTTTTTGCTCCTCTACTCCCCACCTGCTGACCCTTTTCCGGACATCCAATTCAACTTCCCTACATTCACCTTGGGCATTTCATGACCCATCCCCACATATCCCTCCCCCACATCAATCCCCACACATTCCTCCCCCCACATCCTTCCCCCCACATCAATCCCCACACATCCCTCCCCCCACATCAATCCACCCACATCCCTCCTTCCCACGCACCTCGCCAGGCCCCACGAAGTGCAGCATCTGCAGCAGCAGTTGCGACGCCTGCTGCCTGTGCGCCTCATACTCCCTCAGAAACCGATCCAGGAACCCTGGCTTCACATCCCCGGGGGCAAACAGGAAGGAGGAGACCGGCAGGCGCACAAACCAGGCCGTCTGCGGACCGTGCGTGGTCAGGAAGTGCAGGGTCGCCTGGGGAGGAGGGAGTGGGGAGAGGGGAGTGAGGAGTGAGGAGTGGGGAGAGAGGGAGGGGGAGAGGTGTGAGGCGCCCAAGAAGCTGAGACTGCGGTGCCTGTCCAAGAAGACTACTTTGAGACTCATTGAGCTAGGCCGTGCCGTGATGGGGGCCGTGGGTGGTCAGTGGTCAGGAAGTGCAGGGTCACCTTGACAGTGGGAGGCAGGGGATGAGGGAAGTAGTGGTTACGCAGGGAGACTGTTGAATCGAGTAGAAACAGCAGCAGTGACAGCACGGAAGGAAGGCGTTGGAACCAACGAGTACGGAAGGAGTAGGAAGGAAGGATGGAGAGAGTGAGGTAGCAGGGAAAACTCAGAATATTTCAGTTCAGGTTATACATAGGACGGTGAGAAGCGAGAAGGGAATTCTCTTACGAATGCCATTTGGTGCCTCTGACCTGTAGAAGTCAAAGAGAGCACGTTTCCTGAACAAGTTTCATGAGCATGTTTCATGAGCATGTTTCATGAGCAGTGTGTAAACGTTTAATCTTGTGCACGTTTCAGCGCCGTCATACAAAATGCTGCTGCCGTTGCACATCTGACTCTAACCTGGTCGTCCTTGGAGGGCAAATCTTTGCAAGCCACGAGCAGAGCACTTTGTGGGAGCATTGTGCAAACAGCTGACTCGGGTACGAGTCTGAGCGTGCACCGTGCTACAAAATGCTCTTGCCGTTTCGCATCCGTCTCTCACCTGGTCGTCCTTGGAGGCGGCGCCTTGTGGGTCG
Source organism: Closterium sp. Naga37s-1 (assembly GCA_947471745.1). Taxonomy (NCBI): domain Eukaryota; kingdom Viridiplantae; phylum Streptophyta; class Zygnematophyceae; order Desmidiales; family Closteriaceae; genus Closterium; species Closterium sp. Naga37s-1. The sequence continues at coordinate 3,262,441 of CANJKZ010000813.1, forward strand.
AAGGAGGGGAAGAGGTGGCGGAAGGAGTGCAGGGTGAGGAAGCCGTCCCGGATGTATGGCCGCCATGCTGCCTCCTGCATTGCCGTGGTGGGGGTGCACGTGTGTGCAGGGGGGGGGGGGGGGGGGTGGTGGTGGAGGAGGAGGAGGAGGAGGAGGAGGAGGAGGAGGAGGAGGAGGAGGAGGAGGAGGAGGAGGAGGAGGAGGAGGAGGAGGCGTGGGGGGGAGTGAATAGGGACGGGAGAGATAATTAGGAAAGAGGGGAGGTGGGTGGAGGAAATGGGGATAAGATGTGAGAACGGACGGGAGGAGTGACGGGGGCGGGGGGGGGTGATGCGAGCTCGCACAACAAACGGTTGCAAACCGACATTCCATCTTACCTCTTACTTTCACCACCAGACTCGATAAACAGCCGCTTTACACTTGCCTTGAAGCTGCGAATCGCCCCACTACCTTGCCCAGGCGCACATGTACAGAAACAACACAATTACACACACGCAAAGTGCCAACAATAGCACCTAGCATAACATCCTAGAACCACACGTGGAGTTAGGGATACACGCTTACAATAGAATCCCGGGAGTCTGTAGACGTGTCGTACCACACGACATGTGAGACGCCCGCATACTTGTGGTACTCAACCCACTGGCACGCACCATGGGAAGCGGGAGTGGCAGGAGAGGCGAGAGAATGGGGGGACGAGGGAGGGAATAAGGGGAGGAGGATGGAAATGAGGGTTCAGAGTGGGGTTGAGATTGCATGTTTAGGGTACTCAACCCACTGGCACGTAGGATGAGATGTGGAAGAAGCAGGTGGAGGGAGGGAGTTAGGGGAGGAGGGAGCGAGTGATCGGAGGAAGGAGAAGGGGGGCACGGGGTGGGCAACGCCGGAGGGACGAAGAAGACTTGAAATACGGAGACCACTGCTAAGCTTGATGGGATGTGGGAGCAGTGGGGGGGGGGTGGAGGGAAGGAGGGGAAGACGGAGCGAATAATGGCAGGGAACGACGTGTCCCAGTGCACGATCATATGTGTGTAGTAGCGATGGTTGCAGGATGGAGGAAAGAGGGAAGGAGAGGGAAGGTGGAGTGGGAGGGAATGAGGGCAGGGAACGAAGGGGAATACAGGGACTTGAAGACGACAAGTCTATCAGAGACACGTTTATAAAAGACAATTATACTGGAAACACTCTTACTGAAAACACGTGTATACGACTCGCCTAATAACCGCACCCCACCAGCACGCACAATCCGACCCACGCCCACCTGGCGGCACTCGTAGAGCGAGATGTTGGAGGACCTGTTGAGGTGGTGTACCACCAGTGCCACGAGGTAGTGCGCCTTGTCCTTGCCCCCTGCCACCTGCACCTCTGATCCCAGCTCCGAGCTGATTGGGGGAGACATGCGAGGAGGAGAAGAGGCCAGGAGGAGGGGGGAAGGTGGGAGAGGGAGAAAAAGGGGAGAGGGAGGAAAAGGGGGAGAGGGAGGAAGGGAGGAGAGAGAGGAAGGAGGGAGAGTGAGGGAGGGGCCGCTGTGAATGAGTGATAGGATTCAGGTGGACAGATACGGCGCCTTTACCTTGCCCCTTGCCACCTGCACCTCTGATCCGAGCCTTGAGTTGATTGGGGCCTATGAGTGGAGAGGAAAAAGGAGGGAGGTGGGAGGGGAGGCATAGGGAGAGGAAGAGAAGAGGTGAGAAAGAATGGGAGGAGGAGGGAAGACCAGGAGAAGAGGGGGTTGGGGGAGAGGGAAGGGGGGCACTCACGAGGAAGCAGCCTAGAATTAAACCTACACGTAGACATAAAACAAGAGTCTCAAATCTCCCCCAGATTGCCTCATCCTTCCTACCTTTGGTTGGGTGTCACCAAGTTGATAGCGAACCACTTCACACAGTCTCAATAGCTTCGCTTCTCAAGATTACTCCACCAGTGAAGACGAGTGCTGTGCAAATCGGCGAGAATAGCTTTCTCTGCGACCCGCATCTATCGATTTTAACAGCATCCTGTTTCGCGGGCCAAAAGAGTCTCTCGCCCCAACCAACGCTCCTACCTTCGAAGGCTATGGACCCCGGGTTTGAACCTACACCTAGATTTAGGCCTTCACCGAGACCCAGACGTAGACTCAGACGTAGACTCAGACGCAGACCCCGACTTTGACGTACAGCTGCTTCTTGAGGGGGTTGTGCGTGCGTGGGTCCCACACGTCAATCTCCAGCCCATACTGCGCATCCCACGCGTTCACTATCTCGCCCTCTCTGCTCGCCTCGTACACGTCCGTGCCCCTCCCCCTCCTCGCCCCCACACCCCCCCTATCCAGGGCCACGCGGACCAACCCTGCGCCTCTATTTCCCGCCGCCTCCCCCTGCCCCGTCCCCCCACGCGCAACGTCTCTGTTCCCCCCCCCCCGCCCGTCGTCCCCTCTCCCCTCTCCGCTTCCGCCATCCCCAGGCGCGCCCAGCTTCCTATTCGAACCCCCCCGACCGCTTCTCCCCGTTGGCGCAGCTCCCTCGCCCCCCGCCCCTCCCCCCAGGCGCATTGCTCCGCGCAGCAGAAGCGCCAGCAGCAGCAGCGCGGCCAGCGCAACTCCCCCTCTGAGAAGCAACCGGCGATAGTGCACGCGGATATGCAGCAGCAGGCGGGACGTTTTCCGCGGTCTCCCGCCCCCGTTGCCATGGCCCCCGCCCCCACTTCCCGCGGACCCCCCCGCTCCCCCTCCGCCATCGCTGCTACGTAAGCCCTCGCCCGCGCCAGCTCCGCGCACCCCCACGCCCAGCCCGCCCCCTCCGCCCGCCGCGCGGCCCTGCCGGGGAGCCCTGGAGCCGGGGGGACCACCCATGGCTGTCGCTGCTGCGGAGGATCAGGGAGGGAAGGATGAGGGGAGGGATGAGGGACGGGAGGGATGAGGGGAAGGAGGGATGAAGGGATGGATGAGGGGAAGGATGAGAGGAGAGATATGGAGAGGGGGGAAGGGATTCAGGGATGAGGACCAGGGATGAGAGAGGGGGGAGAAATGGGAAAGGGAGGGGTGAGGGGTGAGAGGGGAGGAGCAGAATGCATGGAGAACTTTTCAAATGTGAAAGCTGATTCACGAAGCGAGGCGGAGCGAGGGAGACGAAGCGAGAAGAGTAAGATTCGCGACAGGTTACTAGAGACGGGGAGGTGCCTGTGGAGGGCGAGAACGTGCGGGAAATGGAACGTCTGTACGAGAATCCGAGATATTCGGAAGGAAACTATCAAGATGGACAGATGAACGCCTTACACAGAGAGCCGTGCACAAAGGACCATAGCCAGGCACAAAGTACTGTCTATCAAGTATACGTGGACGAGCAGGTCTGGAATCCTGGCCATCCAATTATAAGGGTCCTAGATCCGTCGACATTCGGCTGTCTCGAGACCTGACGGAATTTGACGGAACAGCTAAGGATTTCAAGGATCCAGAGGCGTCTTAGAAAGAAACAGGTGGCGAGAGCCATTTCAAGGAAGGTGATTGTCGAGTCGACGAGTAAGTTTCCGCGCTGTCGGATCAACAGCAGCGTCGGATCGAAACGAGAGGAAGCTAACCGGCTTCGACCGACCGACGCCGATTCCTTGCAGTTCTGTCTAAAAAAGCAGAGCCGAGGGCCTTACGGAATTTTCTGTGTGACGGTTAGCCGAGCAGCAGTGCCACGTTGATCATTCCGCGCGGCTGACGGCGGGGACAGCGGGTTCCCTTCAATGCGGACTAATTCCTCCTGCCGTAGCTACAAGTCGGTGGTCTGATGTGGAAAGTTCGCTTAGTACCAGCCCGTGGCTCACCCAGGCGACCAAGGACCGAGCTTGGATGGGACAAAATCAGCTCTGAAACACCCTCGCCTTAGTTACTCGGCGTCGGCTGGAGTGTGATCCGTAATCCGCGGTCCTTGAAATCACCTCGCGGTTCCGAGAGTTGCTCTTCTGAGAAAAACTCCCTCGCGATCATGCGTTGGGAACTGGCGATGCCTTGGGATGGAAGGTGGGAGGGACTGGCGGAGGATGATCGATACGGGGAGGGAACTTCGAGAACATACTGTACCACGATTGGAGGAGAGACATGGTTTGGGAGGGAACTTTTGCGGAAGCGATCGACCCATCCGCGCGATGATGGCGGGTGTCAGACGACACTTGGTACGCGTTTGGAGGATGAAGCACCTATATATCTGGTCTGTATGTTAGCACAATATATCTCAACGGACCAGCTGTCTACGCTTCCGTTTGCTTGGACAACGCATCGTTGCAGCTTCGACGACTGAAACGTGGGCAGAAAAAACGAAATCTATTCGGATGGCATGCCATGCGAGTGAGGTATTAAAACTGAAATATAAAATAATGAACTCTGTCCCAGCTTGAAATGGTGCTGCAGAGAGCGGGCCGATAAAGCACTGTTCCAAAGAAAACGAGTAGCACTGTGAACAAATGTGATTGGCTTTCGCCAATCTTGATTCTTTCCTGCCAAATTTTTTTACCATGCGGGTCTCCCTCGTCGCATGTCTACGTGCTACACCTGCACGACTGCTGCACAGCGATGGTTTCCATCGACAGGCCAACGTTGGTTTCAAGTTGGAACTGGGTTTCATGACTAGCTGCTCTCCATCCCGAAGTCACTAGTTTTATTCCTAGCATATTTTAGCTGACAGCAATAGGTGTTTGTGGCCAAGGTAAGTAACCATCAACCCTGCAGGAATGCGTGAGACTGTTACGTAGCTTAGAATCGTAATCTATTCCCTTCCGCATGTGATCGTTACCCTTCCGCAGGGGCTAGTTTCGTGTCTCGCGCCTTCGCGCTCTCTCTCCCGTCGCCTGCGCGCTCTCCCTCCCGTCGCCTGCGCGCTCTCCCTCTCGTCGCCCTTTCAATCTCCCCTCCCGTCGCCTTCGCGCTCACCCTCCCGTCGCCTTCGCGCTCTCTCTCCCGTCGCCTGCACGCTCTCCCTCCCGTCGCCTGCGCACTCTCCCTCCCGTCGCCCTTTCAATCTCCCCTCCCGTCGCCTTCGCGCTCTCTCTCCCGTCGCCTGCGCGCTCTCGCCTGCGCGCTCTCCCTCCCGTCGCCCTTT